>PVLD010009564.1:0-76306 GCA_004027595.1 Dinomys branickii
TTTTTTTTTTTTTTTTTTTTTTCTGTTGTTGAGAGGATCAACTGTCTGACTAAATTTGCATGTCTGTATATGGGTCCATACATCTACAATTCGAAGATATCAATGGATAAAACAACAACTACTGTTGAGACCATATCACCTTGTCTATAGATTAGTTGTGATTGTACTATTTTCTATGATAATTGGTGTCTGTTTGTCAGTATGTTTTTGTACTTTTATGTTTCTAAAATAAAAAAATAAAATAAAATAAATAAAGTAACAGTGACTTGTCTTTCTACCTTTATCAGATTGGCATGTAGTTAAATTGGTGATAATTCCTTATGCTATCATGAATGTTATACAAAATATAAATTCACATAATTGTAGTAGAACTAGGAATTATGATATTTTGGTCAGACCTATAATATTTAAATACTGTATATCCCTAAACTTTGCCCAGCAATAAAACTCTTGCAAATTGATCCTAGGTAGATTATAGCATCGGCTTATGTAGATGCGTTTAGTACTATGCAGTTGGCAATAGCAACCAGTTTGAAATGAAACTAATGCCAGTGAGGAAATAATGATTTTAGAGGCTTATTTCTTTTTTTATTTTTGTAGTACTGGGGATTGAACTCAGGACCCTGTGCTTGCTAGGTAGGCGCTTATTCCACTGAGCTATATCCCCAGCCCTAGAGGCTTATTTCTTATCTAGGATGAATTTTCATACTGTACTCTTATGTGAGAAAGGAAAGTTTCAGAATATATAAAACCCTATTACATTAAAAATAAATGATGTCAGAGTGTTGTTTGATATTTTATGTCTCCATGGAAACATATGGAAATAAATACAGGGAGGCATTGCCTTTGTTCTCCAACATGGGCTGGTCAGGTAAAGAAGAGAAGGGCAAAGCCGAAAATAAAGACTACAAGAAATACAAAGTTCCAAGATTAAAAATACATTGTATACAATTGAATTCATGCAAAGTGCTAAGGTATAATCGTATGTGTTTAAATATGTGCCTTAGTGACATTTTTCTTATTGTTGAGACAAAAATACCCAACACCCAATGTTAAAGGGGAAAGGCTTCTTTAACGCACAGTTTATAGAGGTTTCTGTCCATCGTTGGCAGGCTCTGAGGCAGGGTGACATGGCACAGGCTGACGGTTTGTGGTGGACCAAGGTAGCAAAGCAACAAGGGCTTTAGCCACATCTTTCTGCCCCTTTTATCTTATCCAGGCTTCTCAGGGCAGGTAGCACTCACACCCTTAATCCTAGCATTGCACTATGAATTAATTCTAATTCACACACTCTAGACCCAGCCACCTCTGAAAGACCCCACCTATGAACACATGAGGCTTTGGGGGAACATCTACAGCTAGACACAAACTGTAACAATATGAGAAAAGGAGAGATGTTCCAAGTTTAAAGTCACTGCTATGAAATAAACTAGTAACATAAAATCCCCAATGTGACTAAATTTGAAAGTACTTGTCTTGGTTGCTTTTCTCTCGTTGCTGAGACAAAATACCCAACACTCAAAATGAAGGAAGGAAAGGTTTATTTAGCTTACAGTTTGTGGAGGTTTCAGTCCATACTTGGCTGGTTCTCAGGCAGAGTGGCACATGGCAGAGGGCAAACTGTTCGCGACAGCAGAGCACAGCAAAAAACAACCAGCAAAAGGGAGGAATGGCGGCAAGCAGCCTCTTTTTCTCCCTTTCCTTGTAAACAGCTTACCGCACTCAGGAGGCATGTAGCTCTCACACAGTCACCATGCCCTCCTCTTCCACAGGCTCAGGATGTGTACAAAGTAAGCACCCTGGCTTCCTGCTGAATCACTCAGCCAAATCTCTAGACTTCCCAAGTTGACACAATGTATCAACCATAACAGTACTCTTTAAAGAGGTAATTCGACTTAAATGAGGTCACAGGGGAGTTCCCTAATCTGATATAACTGGAAAGAAGAGGAAAAGATTCCAAGGTACACACGCATGGGAAAAGGCCACATGGAGGTGCAGTGAGGCAGCCACCTGCAAGCCAGAGAAAGGCCTCGGAAGCAAACAAATCTTTGACATCTTCACTTGGACCTCCATCCTCTGGAACTGCAAGAGACAAATTTCTCTTGTGTAAGTGACCTGATCTCTGCTATATTATTACAGCAGCCTAGCAAATTAATAGTAATTACTATAAATGTCAGTCATCTCAATCAATACTTTAGATGATTTTGGATTTTTTCTTTAGATATATTTCTATTACATGAGTTTTGCAAGAAAAATAAGTTACTTAAAGTCATTATTTAAAAACTATCTTAAGTGAGAAGGTAGTAGTCACTGGAATTGAAAAGCTGTATAATTTTAGGATCAGGTTCTGCACAATGAAAAACTAAAGTCAAGTCTCTTTAGCAGGAGGATGCTGGGAAGCACAGAGCAAGCATGGAGAGTGGGAGGACGTGATAGACAGCTGCTCAGAAGGAAGTGGAGATGGAGGCTGAACTGCCTGAGGCAAAATCAAAGAAAGGTTCAGCTCTGGATTCCCCATGGTTTGGCAGGACTCTATGACTGTTTTTAGCATCTCTACCTTGGCTTCCAATGTCTACTAGAAAAAAAATATTCAAGAGTTAACCCACATTTTGTTGCAGAGAATTGTGATTATCATTGCTTAAAGTTGGTGCACATGAAAACCTGGTTTATATAGTGCCCTGTGTTGCTTGTCACCATATCCAACATGACAAGGCCTTTCAGTCCTCTGAAATCCTCCATAACCAGACCAGGGTAAAAGCCTGTGAGCTTTTCTCTAGGTTCTCGGTGTCCTAAGAGAGAACTGGACAAGACCCACAAAAGAGGCAGTGAAAGTAGAGGCATGAAAGGCAAAAACTACACTGCTCAGAGCTGGAGCGGACCAGTAAAGAAGGCCCAGAAGGTGAAAGCAAAGGGGCCTTTTGTGTTCCAAATGCCTTCACTGGTCTCAGCACTTGTATACACAGCACTGGCATGATTGCCCTCTCAAAAGCTTCTTTGGCTTCATGCCAGGTGTAGATGAAGGAACCGCAGAGGAGTCTTTGTTTGGTCATGCACAGACACAGTGAGTTAACGCTTCCTGATTAGTCCCATACATGGTGCTCATGAGCCATCATTCTGGAGTCATTTGGACCCTATGTCCTGCACAAGACTTAATGTTTTAGAAAATGTGTTGCTCACTGGGTTAGCCACTGGTGTTTTGTGCCTTCTGGCAGATTCTGTCCCCCTGTTTCTCCCACCCGCCCCAACCCTCCCTCTCATGTGAGTATCTGGATCTGCACTCTAGTGTTGCCACCTGTGAAGTTCTCATTACCACTTTCCAATTGGTCCTGGGCTTGTGGTTGGATTGAATTAAAACATAAACTGAAGGCAATGCTCATTTTAAAAACAATTGTTTGGCTGATGAAAGATTTACTTTCAATCAAATTTGCACCGGAAGAACCTACATTTAACCCATATTCAGGGTTTCCTTGATGGTCTACAATGTGATGCACATTTTGCTTCAGGTTTTGTTGAATCAAAGTCTTGACATCACTAATACTTATGTGTTTATTAACATCTCCTAATTCCTGCTTTTTTATCTCTAATGTATCTTGAAAGTCCCGCTGAAGAGAGTCATCTTTGTTGAGATTCTCCTTGCACAAAATGGTAAAATCTTCCCAGTCCTTGGTTCCCATAATGGGCTAGTCATTTTGATGTTTTTGTCCTTTTGTGCTAATCTTACCTATTAGTTCTCCCAACACTGCTGAAGAAATGCAGTCGTCCTTTGATATTCGATTCACATATCATTATTTAACATTTTACCTCTTCTCATTTATGTGTGCTGTTTAACCTACAGTAGTCTCTCTCTTCTCTGCTTGAGGGTCAACATCATTTTTTCAGTCATCTAGAGGTATATTCTCACCACTCAGAATTATAATAGCCCACTCCCTTGTTGAATTTTCTCAAGCACTCAATATTTACCACTCAAAGTTTACTTGGATATTTGGTTGTTAATATAATAGAGTCTCACTTATATGACTATGAAAGAGAATCTCTAATGCTTCATGGAAGGTCATCATGCAGACTGCTAGATGACCTATCCACTGTTCTCGAAACCACAGCTTTTGATACATTCAAGTATTCACACAAGAATGCTACCAATGTCCCCTAATTCTGTGCCAGAAAGGAAAAAAATGATGACATTCAGATTCCAAACATTCATTACTAGATATTTAATATTCTTTTGTTATCATATTTTTTCTTCAATAAAATTTTGCCTTCAGGGTCACATAACAATGACTGTGGATTGCATAATGTTCCCTAAATACATGAAATGCCCTTGTATATTTGACAGTCTCATGTGTGAGACTGGATGTAGAGTTAATTAACTCCTTTCCCTCAAGTCCAGCTACTAAATATAACATATGAAAAGCAAGAAAGAATTTCCACTCTAGTAATAGTCAATATCTGAAACTTATAGTTTGTGACAAAATCTTACCAGATATAGAACCACGGCTCAGATGGAAAAGGAGGCTGAGGACTGATTATGAGGCTGCAGTTTTCAAGCACACATACATTTCTCTAAATATAACTTAATAGTGTCTCAAAGGGAAGAGGGAGGAAGAAATTGGAAACAGCAATATGTTAGACAACTTTGAGGATATAAGCAAAGAAAAATGAGCAGAAATAAATAATCCCATGTGTTTGAACTTATTAACTATAGCACTTCCTTGTGAGCTACAGGACCACATACTGACCTTGCCTTCTTCCAGGAGAGACAGAGAGGAGATCAGGGCAGAGACATACACTGTACATCCGTAAGTTGCTTCTTGCTTTTCTGCACCTGAATATAAAAACAGGCATGACATGTGGAGGACCCTTCATAAAATCAGGTGTATATGGAGTTTTTACTGTGTCTGGGGACATCTGCACAAACACATAACTGATACTCAGCCAATATGATGTGATAAAGCTTTCGGTTGTCTGCAGTTTGGGACACTGAACCCAAGGCCTTTGCACTGAGCTAAATCCCAAGCTCGTTTTTTCTGCTCCTTTTACTTTTATTATTATTTTGAAACACAGTCTCCCTAAGTTGTTAAATTTCCCAGGCTGGGCTCAAACTTCTGATTTTTCTACCTCAGCCCCCCAGATTGCAAGGATTACAAGTATTCATCGCTGCTCCCATGATTTTTATAAGTAGTTTATGGTTTCTGTTCGTTTCATTTGTCATTGGATCATTCTAGTCTGTAGAATGAATAACGCAGATTGTACAATTAATTATTTGACTATTATTTTCATACACAGAACCACCTCATTTGAACTCTACTAACACACCACATCCACACTTTTCAGATAACTTACCAAAGAACACAACTGTATGCATTTCCCTTAAGAACAAACCTGCCACACTACTAGTACACTGCGAGCCTCTCTACGTTATACTCCTGACTAAACCTGAGTATCCAATAAAGCCCAAGTGTACAACTCCTTCCAGCACTTTCAGCAATCACAAAGGTTATGGACCTCGCAGCCCACATAATAATGCCTTTCTTGTTATTATCTATGCAAATCACGTACATATGTGTATACACATGGTAAAATGACAAGAAATCATTTTTGTCTTCTCAGCATAATGGTGTATATGTGTGTGGTGAGGGGTATTTCCAAGAGGGCAGGAAGGAAGCAACCAGGGAAATGCCCAGTAACCACTGCCGGCCTCTTTGGAGACGCCCCCTGGAGAAGTTCACGTCACTCACATCCAGTGATCAGCGCTATTAGTGCAGAGTCTGTAATGAAAACAATGAAGCTACTTCTTTTAAATTTTTTTTTTATTTTAAAGAGGATTAAAAAAAGAAAAACAGCAAAATACCAACAACACAGACAAAAACGAAACAAAATCAAGAAGAATGATACAGGGTTTCAGAACAAAATGATAGGAATTAACAGTGGTTGTTTTATTGCATATTTTTATCTTCAAGGAAGTTGCTCCAATTATCAGAGGTAAGAATACAAGATTGATCAAACTGTTAAAGAGAATAAAAAACGAAAATGAAGAAACATCAGGAATGATACATAGTTTCACTAAACAAGATGACAGGAATTCAACAATGGATGTTATATTCCATATTGTTGTCTTCAAATTAATTGTTCAGATTACCAGATATAAGCATGCAAAATTGGCCAAAAAATTACAGCACCAACTATTCCTTTAAATAAATCATTAGACATCAGCAGTACAGTTATCCCAGCTGTCCTTCCGTATACGTATATATTTTCCCTTCCTTCGTTTCTTTTTCTCCTTTCCCTCATCCCAGAATGAAGTCACTTCTAACATACCTGTCAGTGAAAGAAATCACTTCTCATGATTCTGAAATGCAGGGTTGTGTTGTTAAATCCTACAGAATTATGCAAAGTCCAACATCCTGCAGGACCTTCTTGAAGAAATCATGTTCTCAAGATCCTTCCTGGCCCAGAGGATGACAGGGCCTTACTCCTTTGTCTCCTTAACAGTCGACACACCTTTATGGTGCCTACTGCTAATGCAATAGGTGAAGACAGACATGAACTTGCCCAAGGCCACTCTGAAATGCCGAATGTAAACTGCTTTGAGAAGGAGTTAATGATGTTGATGCACAAAGCTATGAGACTGTTCAAGACTACATTGGTGTTACTGTTACTGCTGAGAGGGGATCTATTTCCCACTCTTGTAAGAATACCTCAAATGTTCTTTTTGGACATTGTGTCTCCTGGAGTGAAGTCCAGGGAAACCACAGTTTCCTCCCGCTTACTTAACATCCTTCTGGTAACAGAATTTGTTTCAGAAATAATATCACAGCACATACTAGGTGGCAAACACTATTCTAAGTCTTTACATGTATAATCGATTTAATCCTTCTATCAAAATTCAGTGAAATTAAATGATTTGGCCAAAGAGAAACAATCGCCAAGTCCTGAGTCATGATACAAAACCACCATTTCAAGCACAGAATCTGTTATCCAAGCCCGAGGGCACTCCCTCTGGGGGACGGCGGGTGGAGCCTGCGAGCAGAGTGTGAGTCCATACTCTGTGCTTCCTTCACTGTCTCAGGGATGGCGGGATCTTTGAGAGGAATGTAAGGACAGACACCTTTGTCAAGTAGACTGACAGGAACCCCAAACCCTGAGACCCAGGACAATAGCCAGGTCCCAGATGCACAGGTACACACACGGCCTAGGAGAGCAGAGTAATTGGTGAGACCAGCAGAGCCAGTGGTTGAACTCTAGAGAACTCTCCTAGCAGGAGTCCAGTCCCAGGCCCCACATCCAGAGGGCAACATCAGCTCCATGCCCAGCACATTCTTGAGACTGAATATGGACACTGTCACACAACTATGAGCACCAGAGGGATTTCACTGCTTCTACTCTCTCTCGTTTTTCTCATTAGATAGCCCTCTCCTGCTTTATAGGATGACACCTTGTTTTCTTCTGTATCTGGTAGTTATTTTTACATTTGGGGTTTTTATTTTTTCTTTTTCTATTTTTCTCTCCTCTCTCTCGTCTCCTTTTTTATTCTCTTTTTTCCATCGGTACTTTGCATTCTCGGCCTGCTCCCTCTTTCCTGCACTCACAGCTTCAGCTTCAGAAGCCCATGCTCAGGGAAGCCTCTTGACAAGGCAAGAGGAGAGTGAAATTTGGAGAACTGGGCCAAAACAGGAGATGAGGAAGCGTGCCCAATAAATCAGCGTGCCCACTCTGCAGCGACGCGCCCTAATCAGCGCTTGAGGCAAGGCGGAGACAAAACAACAAGTACACAGCCCGCCACACCCAGCTCCACACCTGCCCCAAGGCTGTGACCCGCTACCTCTCCCATGTGAGAGCAGCTACCAGCACAGAGCAGCAGAGAGCAACAGCAGTGACCCCTGGCCCAGGGCAAATCCCGGGGATCTAGCTAATGAACAGATGGGAACTGGAGCACACCAGCAAGAGATGGAGGTAGGCCAGATTGCCCCACACCCATCTCATTCCAACACCAAGCAGGAAGCATGAGCTGAGGTACCAGGCTCCAGGCCTCAGCCTGAACCCCCTCTGTGAGCACCTTGAGACTCGGCACCCCTCATGCCCAACATGTGTTCCTGACAGCAATGGGCTGAGACCATGGGCTTCAAGATCCACTGAGAACTACTATTATGAGCACCGAGAGGAGCTTCATACCACTTGCAAATACGAACCTTGTATCAACACATAGAGACAAGTTCTATGAAAAGCAGTTCTGGAGATTGAGAGATGACAACATACTCTACACAGAAGACCCGAGAAACTTCTCCAGTTGTCTCCTAAAACTAATAACTAAACTTAGTACACACCCTGGACTCCCTCAGTGAGTACAGGTGGGGGAGACCTCATGCCACTTGTGCCCAGCACCGTAAGTGCGCCCAATGACCAGTTGTGTAAGGGGCAGAGAGTGGCAGCACTGGAGATTGAGAGGTGGGAGGAGGCAAAGACCTGGAAGTGGGGTGCAGACCCGGACCTCTAGCTGGTCAGGGACAGCCTCCAAAGAGTCATAGGTAGCCTGGAGGGGCACACTGGTGGCCTATGAGGGGACTCCAGGGGCCTTGACAGGGAGCTCAGCAGCCTGTGGGGGAAGGGAGGCTCCCCACAGGCTACATGAACACCCTAGGGTCCTGGATTGGGCCCCTGGGCATGTGGTGACAGGGTGGAGTCCGGTGGTCCATGGGAGTGACTCCACAGATTCAACCGGCCCCCAAAGGGCCTTGTTGGGCTTGACGGTGGGGTGTTGACCATAGTGTGCCTGGGTCCTTGCCTATCTACTGTCTTTGAGGATGGGTGCTTTTCCACCTAGTGCCATAGTAATTTGTGTGCACCCATGTTTCTTACAACATAACTTAAAGCAGCCATGTGTCTTCCCAGTGTGAGAACCTGAGGGAGTAAATAAACCAAAAAGAACAGTTATTATCAGAGGGAAGATGACTACTTGGGTGGGACAACAACAGAGATGAGGGTGGAGAAAACTGATCAACTGTACATGCCTTCATTTGTATAACTCAGTAACCAACTTCAAGATAACATTATTTAATACAGCAACCATTGTTAATTCCCTACTATCTTCTCTGTAATCATGTATTTCCTTTATTGCTTTTGAGTTATTCTGGTTTATATCTGTTTTGTTGTTGATATGTTTCCATTCTTTTGTCTTTAAAATAAAGAAAAAGTAAAGGGCAACTGGTGTGTGCGAAAAGAGAAGAGAAAGAAGGGGAAATTATGGATGCATGCATACACAGGATAGCTAATAGTGGTTCTACTGTCTTCTATTGCTCTACTGAAAGGAACAGTTAGTAATTACTTGTTTGATCAATATTGCATGTCTCTATTTGTTTTCTTGAGAAACCACTTTGAGGATATCAATAGTAATACAACAACAATTGTTAATTTCCTGCCACTTTGTCTGTAACTGTGTATTATTTTTATTGTTGTTAGGCTATTTTGTAAGTGGATGTCTGTTTGTTAAAATGTTTTCCTTCTTTTCTTTTTAAAAGAAATTAAAAAAATAAAGTCATAAAGGATCAAAGATTTAAATATTAAAGCAGAAACACTAAATCTAATGGAAGAGAAGGTAGGTCAAAATCTTGAAGACATAGGGATAGACACAATCTTCATGAACGAAACCTAAACTTCATGAGAAACTTCAAAGAATCAACACCTGGGATCTCATCCTATTAAAAAGCTTTTGCACTTCAAAAGAAATGTCCAATAACATGAAAAGACAACCAGCAGAGTGGGAAAACATCTTAGCTAACTGTCCTTCAGACAAAGGACTTACATCTAGAACATATAAAGAGTTGAGAAAAAAATCTCAACCACCCAAAATTCAAAGACCCAACCCAAAAATGGGCATCTGAGATGAATACACACTTCTCAGATGAAGAAATGCAAATAAATATATGAAAAAATATTGAACATCATTCATCATTCAAGAGATGCAAATTAAAACAACATTGAATTTTATCTCATCCCAGTAAGAATGCCTATCATCAAGAAATTAAGCAACAAGAAATGCTGGAGGGGCTTTGGGGATAAAGGAACCCTTCTCCACTGTTGGTGGGAGTGTAGACTGGTACAGCCACTTTGGAAATCAGTCTGGAGATTCCTCAAAAATTAGGATTAGAGGTCCCATGGAAGCCAGCCATTCTCTTTTTGGGTATTTTCCTGGAAGAATTAACAACATCATACCACAGTGTTATATGTGCACCCACGTTCACAGCAGAACAATTTTTCACAGCAAAATCTTGGAAGCAACGCAAATGCCCATAAACTGAGGAGTGGATAAGAAAAAATTTGTATTTTTATACAATGAAATATTACTCAGCTATAAAGAAAGATAAACTTGAGGCTTTTATAGGTAAATGGATGCAGCTAGAGACCATACTCACAAATGAAATAAATCAGACCTACATGTGTAAACACCATATTGTCTCCCTAGTGTCAAAATCTGAAAGAGTAAATAATACTGAAAGGTACAATATATATTGTGAAAGGGAAAGAAACTGTTTAATAAGAAAGAACAACTGGGATGGGGAAAATGAAAAGAAAGAAATAAGGAAGGGAAATGTACACACAATTAATGTTTAATTGTTTGATCAATCTTGCATACCTATATCTGGTAATCTGAACAATTACTTTGAAGAGAGCAATATGTAATACAACAACCATTGTCGATATCCTATCATCTTGTTTTGAAATTCTGTATCACTTTGTTTTATTTATGTCTTTCTTTTTGTTATTTTGCTTTTGTTCTTTTCTCAATAAAAAAAATCTGAGGGCCTGTCTCCTAACTCAATCTATTCCTTAACACTATGCTTGAAGTACTGGATATCGTATACTTTATTTGTGTAGGATCAGTATGGAGACTTACAGATGGTAGTGACCATCTTGTTAATAGAGAAAAACAGAACGAAGAGATACGCAGATTCTTCCATGTTATTTGAAGCTAATATCCTCTTGGAACTTTAAGGTTGCATGATCCAAAAAATCTTTGCTTTTAGAAATAAATTATTTACACCACTTTGACTTGAACTCCTGTTGTATAGGATGCTTACATCCAGAATAATATATATGTCTTTAACACAGGTCCGAGTAACGGAGTACCAAGTATTGAGGAAGTGCTCAAGGGGAAGAATGGGACAGAGAAAATATTTAATAAACTTGTCAGAGGCCGCATTATATAAGTAGTTCCACCTACTCCATCCAAAAGAATTTGAGCTATCATTGTCCACTGGGGTTCACTTAGTTCCAGCTTCCAACTGGAACAATGGGTAAAAGGTTCTTAAAGTGCAAAATACAAAACTAAAATACTATGCACTTCTGCTCAGATGTAACTAAGTGAAATTTTTTCATTGGAGAGATTGGAAAATAGTATCTCTTGAGTGGTAAATATCCTATGAAATATAAATTATACATTACTGTTTAAGTATGTATTGTAGCAGATAGAGGTGAGCCTGTGACAGGCTTTATGCTAATGAGATATAAGTACAAGTATTAGAAGCTCTGAAGAAGTGTTATTTTCTTGATAGAAAGGACATCTATACTGGAAATCTCCCACTTTGTCTTTACATATTTATGCCTGTACGTAGTGAACACAGGCATCAATATTAGGGATGCCGCAGCTGTTTTATAATTAAGACAGGATCTTGCTACATGTTTCAGGCTGCACTTTAACTTACTATGTCACCAGTGCTGGCCCAGGACTCATGTTGGTCATTCTGCCTCAGCCACTGGAGTGCTGGGGTTGCAGGCATGTGCCTCCATGCCTGGCTGGAGAAGCAAATTCTTGAAAGAATGACAGATCCTAGAGTTTTGATGTTTGATGACCTCATGAAAGATTGTGTAGCTCTGCACTTTTTTAAGTGGAATAATTGAATGTTTTTAGTGTTATCCTACTGTTACTTGAAGCCCATTACTCAGTGGGCTTGAGTAGCTTGAGCAGATGGACATTCTGTTACTTGGCACCAAACACACTTTTAAATAATTATAAGCCATAGATATACTTAGGGTCAATGTTCATGGCATTTTTAGATAGCTCTTTTCCAGTGAAAATGGGATATAGGAAAGATGGCTATTCATAATATATATACATATGTAATATAAATTATTGAACATATAAAATCTATTCTAGCTAAATAATTTCAATTATCATATGATTTCTTCAGTCTCTTATACCTTATTCTTCACTCTGAATCTTCCTAGTTTTCTTTATCCTCTTCTAATATAGGACTATTTGATAAGGCGCAAGAATCATGGGCTTAGTTATTCAAAGATAGTGCTATATTTTTGTTTTGGTTAGGTTGAATACTAAAGTCAAAAATGTTTTGTGCTAATATGGTGCTTATATACAATATTTTTGGCAAGATCCAAAAGGAAGCATGAAATGAAAGAACAACCAAGTATTTTTATAATGGTATCCAGAGTCAATGACTTCCAAGTTCTCTCTCCTCAAACTCATTTCAGACTTTCAAAAAAAGTTCTTCACTTGTTCTTCAAATAACTTCAGGCTTTCAGCAGTAAATAAAATAAAACAACAAATTTTTACTCAAAGATTGTAGATGCTTTGTATATTTTCAAGTGTTTTTTTTAAATTTCAGCATTTAAATCTCACTAGTAATTTAAGAGCTCCTGAAAATATCTCTCATATGGTTGTTGGAAGTTGTTGTCTTCATACAGACTCAACTAAGTCATCAGCATTCACTCCCTTGCACACAGGCACCACTGCACGTTCTAGCAGGATGATAAGGGTGACCTGGCAGTGTGGATACACCGATTCCTGCAGCCCCGAGGGACAGAGCTGTGTGTTCATAATTCCTGCATGCTCTTCTCTCCGATGCTTGGCTTGTTCATCAACAGGACATTCTTCAGTGTTTATTGGCCAGACTATTAGATCCAGTCCTTCTTGATAAAGTTGTTTCAGAACACTTAAATTTGAAGTTCTGTAGGCTCTAAAGCTCAGATGAAGGTGCTGGCAAGACTGGTTTTTCTCTTGGTTTTCAGCAGGTTGCCTCTTATTGCTGGGTCCCCATGCGGTATTGCTTTGGTAAACACATCCCTGGGCCTTCATTAGCTTTGGATGACATCAATGTGTGAGTGTATGTACATGTGTGTGTGCATCTCCATAGGAGATAGTCTCAGTGGTGAATTCTCTCATCTTTTTATATATAAATGTTTTTCTTCAACCCTCTTTCCTAAAAGATAGAGTTTGGAGTTGACAGGTTTGGGGTTTTCCAGCATTTTGTCCCTCCTTATTTTTTTATGTCTTTGATTTTAAAAATCAGTCTTGATTCCTATCAGTGATTCCCTATCAGTGGGTAGTTTTTCAGTTCTGCTTTTCTTATCTCTGTTGGTTTTCAAGTTTCTCCTTTACTTTCTGACCTTTATTACTGTATGCATAGGTTTAAGTTTCTCTGTATTTTCCTTTTCCTAATATTTTTACAAATATATATCACTGTTTTCACAAAATTTTGAAAATTACCAACCTATTTTTCTTGCAATACCTTTTCTGCCCCATCCTGCCTTTTATCCTGGCACTTTATTTACACATATAGAGGCTTCTTAATGCTGTTCCAGGGTTCACTCAGGTTGCGTTAATTTATTTCCACATATTTTTCTCATTTCTTCAAATTGGATCATTTCGATGGACTGAACATTAAATTTGTTGATCTTTTCTCTTGCTGTATATCTTCTGTAAGACTTGTCTGGCAAAATTTTCATCTTCAATTATACTTTCATTTCTAGAATTCTATTTGGTTTTTGTTAGTAAGTTCCATTGCTCTCTTGTAATTTCTTATATGTTTAATATTTATGACCATGTATTTCTTTTACACCCTAGGATATGTAACTATTTCGATATTTAACATTTGCTTAATTAAGAATTTTAATTTAATTTCTGAAATGAAGTTAATTTCATTGTTTTGGTTACCTCGGATTTCCTTCCTATTGATCTTTTACCCTTTTTCTTGACAATGTCAATAATAGGTTGCTGGGCTGCTAGTTATATAGAAGACTGAAGTGTTTGCCAAGCCCCTCCCAACTGTGAAAGTCACATTTCAAATTCTGTCTTCCATATGGTGAATACCAGATCAAATCTCTTAGGCAATTGTTGCTATTTGCCAGTTGTTTTCCACCTGATCTTCTTAGAGTTTGTCCTGTATATATGCAATTCTAACATCAGTACAGATTTGAATTGTAGAGTTTAGAGTTTCCTGTTTTGTTTATTTTCTAATGTTCTGTCACTCAGTCTGGGGTCCATCTTCTGTCAACTCAAACTTCTGTTCTAACCTCTTTAGTACAAGGACTGCTGAGTGTCTTTAGAAGTAAAGCCAATAATCCTTCATCTTACTCTCGACACATTTTCTTCAGAGGGCAAATCCTGCTGGTGTCCCTCAGCCTTTGATTGTACTCCTGTGTCTTCAAATAATTTTTGCTTTGATTTTTTAAGGCAGGGTTTGCACTTCTTATAAATGAGGGGTTAATGAAATATTGAATGCTGATTCTCACAATAATATTAATTTTAATTATATTCTGTGATTATCATTAAAGTGTTAAAAAGTCTCTTTAATTTTAATCGCAATAAAGCTGTTGTAGTTAGTTACTCTAGGAATTTATACATAGCTTTTTTGGTTTCTACACAGAAATATATTATCATAGATGAATAGTATATTTTATTTCTTACTATTTTGTACCTTCAGTAATTATGGCTATTAAATGCTTGATGTTAATGCATCATTAAGAACAGAAGAGTAATGGTAAAATTAAAATAGTAAATATATATTATTTTTAATGGTAAAAGAAACCATTTCAACTTTACAATATGTATTGCTTGCTATCAGTGTTTAACAGAGATTGTTTATCTAAGAAAGATTCCTTCTTTTCTATAGTGCTAAGTTTTTGCATCTGTAGAAATAATTATTTTTCCTTTAGCTTTTTAAAGTGGCAAATTTAATTATTTGTTGATCGGTAAATTAATTTGCAACTTTAGGAAAATCACAATTAGGTCACAATACAGTATCTTTTCCATTTATTGTTGTTAGTTTCATTACACTTTGAGAATTTCTGCACTTGTGTTTATGACTGGTGTTTTCTTGTCATTTTTTTCCATATATTCTGTTTTTAGGCTTTGTTCTCAAGATTATGCTAGCTCCCTCTAATGAGCAAAAGATGGCTTTACTGCTTAATGTAGTCATACTGCTGTCTAAAGCACCTGCTATTTGACTTTCAGTTGTGTTCTCCAATAACATTTTCTGGGGAAGCATTTAATTATTAGTTCGTTTATCTTAATGTTAATAATACTTGGATGATATCTATATTTTTAATACAATTTGGAAAATTAAAGTTTTCTAGAACTTCCTCATTTCATCTAACTTTTTCTGTTTATGCTATAAAATAGTTTTGAAATCTTGTCTGTTTAATATCTGCTTCATTGAAAAATTTGTGATTTCCCTGCTTCATTTCTAATTTTGTTCATTTGAGCTTTTGTTACCAGATTTGATTTGTCTATCTCTTAGTAAAAACCAAATTTGAGCATGTCATGGACCTGAGGCTTGACTCTCCAGAGATGACCTGAAAGCTTTGAAGATGAGGCAAAGGTCTTTGCACACTCCCTGACCTGTCCTGCTGGGTGAAATTGTTCTGGATGGTGTGAATCTATACGATGCTTCTCTCTCTCTGTTCTCCCCCATCCCAAGTCCAAAAAATAACCTAAGAAGCAGATAGCTGGAAAATAATTTTGTGCAGAAAAAACAAAAACCCAGCTGTAAATGATGCTAACTAGGGCAGACAACAGCAACCAAGCTTTCTCTGTAATCCTAAAGTCAACCATTTGCATAACACCTTGTCTCTTCCTGTTACAGTCACTTCAGGCAGAATTTAGTAAAATTTATAATGCAATTCAAAGAACCAGGTATTCAGTTTTGGATCTTTTCAGACACGTGTACTTTATATATAGGCATATTGCCTTCTGCCAAATTTTCCTCTTATGTTTATCTTTTTATTTATTTTCTTTGAAATATTTTTCTGAGTTGTTCAATTGTTATCTCTTGACTTGAATGCCTAATGTATAATTTTTCATTGTTCTTCTTTCCTATAAGAATTGCTTTAAGTTTTTTTGTAAATATTCATGATATCTGGATTTTTATAGTAATATTTAATATTTTGGTAGTAACACCCCAGTATTTTCTATTTTCAGTATATTTCTACATTACATATATTTTAGTGGAGCATTCCATTTGACTTTTTATTAATAAATTAAGTCTGTCATAAGGTATAAATCTTTCCAATTCATTGATACTTGTTTCATGTAGTGGTTAATTTTTGTAACATTCTCCATGTTCTGGAAAAGAATGTGCATATGTATACACAGGATAACTAACATAGTTGTACTACTGACTTCTATCGCTTTATAGAAAGGCTTAGTTAATGATTAATTATTTGATCAATCTTGCATGTCTCTATTTGTTTTCCTGAGAAGCCACTTTGAAGATATGAATATGTAATACAACCACCATTGTAGATTTCCTACCACTTTGTAACTCTGTATTGCTTGTATTGTTCTTAAGCTATTTTGTAAATGGATGTCTGTTAATTAATATGTTTTCCTTCTTATATATTAAAAATAAATTTAAAAAAGAAAAAGAGAGATAAACAACAAATAAACTTCCTAAAGTGGGGTAAGAACAGGAATATATTCAAATACTGCATTGAAAGTAAAATATGAAGAAGAAAGAATAGGCAGTTAATAGTTCAATTTTACTTATTTCCTTCCCAAAACCAAATCTTCAGAAGATATTACATATTACTGTAAAATTATGTTTAAATTAACCAATATAAGTATGTACCTGGGGAATTACTGTCCAGTATTTATTCCACAGATAAATATTAGGCTGGATAATATTAAATCTAATACTTTGTTATTTTAAGGGAGATCTGATAAATATATGCATAAATATATAGATGTTGCTGCTTAGCACTTATATTTAAAGTGCTCATTGTCTGCTACGAAATTTCAATTCTTCATTGTGCTTATTGTGATTTCAATTATCCTTTCATACTATTTTGCCTGGAAATTTGCTGGGGCAATATTATTTGCAAGTATAACTATTTCATACAACAAACAAATCAACTGATACCTGAAAAACTGATCTCTGAAAAGCTTGCCTAAGAATTCTATCCAATTAGTGATTTCTTCGTTTGAATTCTTCTTACTTACAGAATTACACTGTGGATGGGGTATCTGTAGACACTAATACATGGACCTCACTAAAACTTTTAAATAATTACAAACTCATGTCACTTTCCAAGTTATAATGTTATACACAACACTGATAAAATGGAGCCTGTTGCCTGTGAAGCCTCATTTAAGAAGTTGTAAAGAGAGAATTTATATCTTTGCAATATTTTAACGAATTGAATTAATGAAATTAATCACACAAATGAAAATTGTTGGATTAAAAAAAAGAAAATAACATCTCTTCCATTTGTCATGTCCCATTAGTTCAAATTTGTAAATCGTGTTTTTTCTGTAGCTTGCTAACTGTTTTAACTTACAGAGTTTTATTATTCTACTTGATCTAGATAAATGAAAGAAAACACACCTGGGTGAATTTTCACATTCTTTTACAAAAGTTTTATCAGTTTGCTTCATGTTTTGGAGTGAATATGGATACATCCAACTTACATTTTGTATATTCTTCTTTATCATTACGTTTAAGTGGATGGCAACAGATTTTTCCCTTCATCTGGAAAGTTTGCTTTCCATCTGGAAATGCATCATTTCTGTATTTATATTATTATTATCAACTTGTTTTGGATTTGTTCCTCTCATCTTTTATCATACTTTCTATTTGCTTCCTCGATTTCTTATTTTTCTTTTTGTGTTTTTGGTGTGGGAGTTTTCAGTTTTTAAGCCTGTGTTTAAAATTTTATTCATTTCAGTTGATTTAAAAACTTGTTAATTTGTTTTTAAACCTCATTCATAGAGAAGCTTTAATATGCATATTTATTACTTTAAAATAAAATGTTAACCAATAAATTTATGCTCCTTTTGAACAACTTGCAGTTATTAAATAGTTAACGGTCATGACACTCCTTTCAACTTTCATGTGACAAATTTTATTTCTAACCTTTTTTAACCCTTGAAAGAATATTATTTATATTTTATTCAGTCAACATTCTGATTAATTTTTGTATTTATCTTGTTTTCAGTTTAGTATTCCTTCATGGGCTTTGGGTGACCATTGTGGGTTACTTTCCTTCTTCTTGAAAATGTTTAATTTCTCAGTTTTATTTTTCATAAACTGTAGTTTCTGTGTTTGGGAAAATACCTTTGTACTCTAATTCTTCAAAGTCACTTTCCTGGGACATGAAACTCTAGGCAGGCTGACATTTATTTTCTTTAGGCGTATAAAAGAGCCCATTTATTTGTTATCCAAGTATTGTCCTGCAGTTGAGAAACCATCATTCAGTTTCTTTCTTGTTTCTATGTAGGGAATTTTTCCTTTTAAAATTTTCCTTACTCTCTTTTGTTTTTGGTGCTTAATTTTTCTTACTATATTAAATCATTTTTTTCTTATTACCCTAAACTGTGTGGATTTCTTTTATTTTCATTGTGCTGTAAGATTTGTATTATTTGTGTAATAGTTTTCTTGAATCAGAATAGTATCTGATAAAATTTTTGTTTTCCTCAACCAGCATCGTATCTTACAAAATTTATAAAATCCCAGAAATAATATTTTTGAAAATAATTATTTTTGGTTCTGTTTTTCTCTCATTGTGGAATTCTTATGTGAAGTATCTCATGTCTCTTAAATTCTTTTCTACACTTTAATTTCCTTGCCTCTCTGCATTATACACACATAATAATGCTGTATTTATATTATTACATATATATATTTCTATATATAATGTGTAGTCAGATATTTAACTCAGACATCAATGTTAAAATTTTTGAGTTTGGTTTCTATAAGTAAATTATCTGATTACTTTTTTTTTTTTTTTGCGGTACTGGGGATTGAACTCAGGACCCTGCGCTTGCCAGACAGGCGCTTATTCCACTGAGCTATATCCCCAGCCCTGTCTGATTACTTTTATAATTTCTGTAATGTCTGCGAAGATTTGACTAACATAGTTTGGTGCTCCAATATTTGGCGCATACGTGTTTAGGACTGTTATCTCTTGCAGTTTTCCCCTAACAGGTGTGTAGTGACCTTCTTTATCTCTTTTG
Organism: Dinomys branickii; assembly: GCA_004027595.1. Taxonomy (NCBI): domain Eukaryota; kingdom Metazoa; phylum Chordata; class Mammalia; order Rodentia; family Dinomyidae; genus Dinomys; species Dinomys branickii. Next base: position 19,241 of record PVLD010009564.1, read on the forward strand.
GTTGTTTTTAGTTTGAAGTTTATGTTGTCTACAAACATAATAGCTACCTCTGTTTTTATTCTGGGAACCTATTGCATGAAGAATTGTTTTCCATCATTTGACTTTCAGCCTGTGGATTTCCTTTTGAGTAAAGTGTATTTCCTGTATACAGCATATTGTCGGATTTTGTTTCTTAATCCACTCTGCCAGTCTGTTTCTTTTGACTGGTGAATTGAGGCCATTCACATTAATGGTTATAACTGATCTATGTTGGGTTATTCTTGCAAGCTATTTACTTGCTATTGGTTTCCTATTTTTGCCATCTGTTTAATTGCTTGCTCTGCTTGAGAGTTCCTTTCCAATGTTGTTTTTGAGATTGTGGTCTCTTTTTTCTCTGTCTAGAATATCTTTTAGTACATTTGTAAAGTTGGTTTGGCACTCATGAAGTTCTTCAGCTGTTCTTTGTTGTGGAAATATTTTATTTCTCCATTGAATTTGAAGGATAGTTCATCAGTCTGGGTTGGAAGCTATTTTATCTCAGAATCTGTAATACATAGCTCCTGGTTCTTCTTGATTGCATGATTTGTGTTGAGAAGTTTGCTATGATTCTGATGGGCTTTCCTTTGTAGGTAGTCTGTTCCATTTCTCTAGCAGCTTTTAATTGTGTTCCTTTGCTGGATATCTGGCATCTTGACTATTATATGTCTCAGTGTGGTTGTTATGGTTGATACATTGTGTCAACTTGGGGAGTCTAGAGGTTTGGCTGAGTGATTCAGCAGGAAACCAGGATGCTTATTTTGTACACATCCTGAGCCTGTGGAAGAGGAGGGCATGGACATTGGGTGAGAACTACACACCCCCTGGGTGGGGGTAGACTGTTTACAATGTAAGGGAAGGAAGAAGGCTGCTTGCAGCAATTCCTCCCTTTTGCTCTGGTTGTTTTTGCTGTGCTCTGCTGCCCTGAACAGTTTGCCCTCTGCCATGTGCCGCTCTGCCTCTGAATCAGCCAAGTATGGACTGAGACCTCCAGGAACTGTAAGCTAAATAAACCTTTCCTTTCTTCATTTTGGGTGTTGGGTATTTTGTCTCAGTAACGGGAGTAAAGTAACCAAGACAGTGGTTTTATTTGGGTTATAGCTAATTGGAGTTCTGTATACCTCATTTACTGCACATCAGAATCTTTTTCAATGCTTGGGAAATTTTCTGCCATTATTTCTGCAAATATTGTTTCATGTCATTTGTTTGTGCCTCCTGCTATTTCATTGACTCCAATTAGCCTGACAGTTTTTCTCTTTGTCTCATCTTGTAGCTGTTGGATTGATTTCTCCTGGCTCCTTGATGACTTTAAGAGATCTGTCCTGTCACAATTGCTAGCTGCCATGCTGTCTTCAAGATCTGAAATTCTATCTTTAGCTTCATTCAAGCGGTTTTGCAACTTTCAATGGAAATTTTGATTTCCTGGAAATCTCTTTGAGTCTGCTTCATGCCTTCTATTTCATTCCTAAATTGTTCATGTAACATTTCTGTCTGTTGCCTATGTTCATCTATTTTTTATGTTTCTTTTCTAGATGTGCAGAGCATTTCTTTCATTATTATTGTCATTTCATTTTTTGCCTGGGAGATTATTTCTGATCTGATCTCTTCTATAGCCTGATGGAGTTGTTTCTTTACTTCAGATGTGATCATCTCAGAAATTTCAGGTATATGGCTTCCAAGTTCTTCTATGTCAGTGTTTCCTGGACTTGTTCTGGGTGGAGTTGAGTTTTTAGATTGCATTTTGCTCCTGTGTCTTGTCATTTTAGATGTCAGATGAAAAGTACTGAGCTACCAGCTATCCAGACAGCTCACTGAAGGACGCTAGGGACTCTTGTTTACCTGTATATCAAATTTATCCCACAATAGTAACAGGCCATGGACTCCTGGGCCCAGTAGCCCCAGACAATTGCTGGGATGTGCGGCTCAGAGCACAACTGCAATTGTGGGGGAATGCTGGCCTTTGGTACCAGAACCTACAGGCCATGGCTGGAATCAATGGAGGCTAGACAGGGTCCATTGCTCTGGGATCCTCAGGTAGCTGGTCAGGGGAGAGCAGGCCTCACCTCTCAACCTGGAGGACCATAGAGGCTGGGCTACTTCATGCTACAGGCCTCACCTGCCTATAGAGACTGGCCGCTCTGGTGCTGCTTCCCTGGCCAAGCATCTTCCCTATCCCAAAGGAGCAGTGCGGAACGCATGTGTAAGTCTTACCCACTGATTGTTCCACAGAGGCAGGCCGCTCAAATGCCGTGGGCTGAACTCCTTCCCTGTCCCGGGTGTTTGGTTTCTACAAGTAAGTTATCTGGTTATATTTATAATTTCTTATTCCTTAACTGTGTTGGCTGTCTTTTATTATTTAATATGAATTTTATATTATTACTATCTATGTTGGAATATTTCATAATTCATATTTTAAGATAAACTTTGAACAATTTTAGATTTATCTGTTGTTAAGTAAAGTTTATGGGAGCAATTGTTTCCGACTGAGGTCGTGAATTAGGCCCTAAGAGACCTGACTGAAATGGAGTCACTTGTGTTCAGTGCCAGGTAATAAAACTGAAATTTTCAAAACAGGAAAATTCCTAGGGTTGTCAGCTTATAATAAAGTGCAAACAAAGTCAAACAAACAAAAACAAAACAGAAGATTCCCAACAATCTGATGAAAGAACCCAGTTTACCTGAGCCTGCATAATAAAGTCCCCTTGGCTTTAACTACATAAAACAACTGTAAAACAGGCAACGTGCTTTGGGTTGTTTCTCCTTATTCAGCCTTTTCTTAACTACAGAACATCTTTGCTCAGCACATTTGAATATGTTTTCTCAATGCATAGAAGAAATGCCACCTGACCCATTATATTCTAGTAGAGCAAATTAGTTCTTGGAAGTAAATTTGTTAATTTTTCTTTTTTAAAAATTCCTCTTCATACATGCTCTTTGATACCAAAGTATTTTCTTTGTTTTACTCACTGCTTCATTTTCAGTGCACTGAAATGTGTCTGTTGAGCAGAAGACGACCTGTAATTCTTTGATAAATGTGATAAAGTATTCTCTGATGTTTCTAATGCAAAAGTATTTATGTGTCTGATTTCCTGCTTGCTTTTGCTCTTACTCTTATTCATGGCACTGTTTTTGTGTTTGGTTAATTTTGATTTAAGCTAATGGTCTTTGGAACTTCATGAAATTTGTTTCTATCAGAAGAATTTAAATGTATTTCTGCCAGCTCCTGGAATGCACTATCAGTTGGAACCATTTTGCATTAGAAAGCTGGCTTTCTGCTTTCCCACTACCAAGCTGGTGTGACTCCGATCACAAAACCTGCATGCAGGGGTGCTTGTTTATTTCTTTTCTCTTGTTCTCATCTCAAAAATTTAAGGGGCTGGAGGTACAGCTCAGTGGGCTAAGTGCTTGCCGCTAAGCACTAGGGCCCTGAGTTCGATCCCTGGTCCCGGACAAAAAAAAAAAAAAATCAAAAATTCAAGGCACATAAACTTTCTGCTAGTAGTTTTGTGCAAGCATATTTTTAGTCTATCCACATATTGATACTAAAAAATACAAAGAGAGGTAAAATTTAATTTAGTCATATATTTTAAGTTAATGTTATTTTACTAAGTAATCAATAAGAAATTGTAATGAGGATTTTAGTTAAATCCCCAACATATGAATGAGTTCTATTTGGGGACAATATCCATAAATAAGATTTGTTCATTTGTCTGACAAAGTGAATCTAACAAACTTTTGGCACAAATATAAAATGTGAACCTTTTCCTCTAGCTTCCGAACTTCCTGAGCTCTGACTGATGACTGCATGCTGTACACCGCTGCTCTGCACAGCGAGCACACAGCGGCACACAGGGACAGTGTCCAGCAGACATGGGAGCTATTTCCTCCATTTGTCTGCATCTACCAATGTTCAAATGAGAGATCATTTTATACTGCGAAAGTCTGCAACTTGAATGTTCGTAAGCTGGAGACTTACTATATATTCTCTCTATATATTAAATCTCTGAAATATGGATCTTTACACTTAGAGCACATCAGTTTAGACTAAATTTACACAGAGAAAACTTCATATATGTTGATGTTTTAAAAAGATTTATAGTTAGAAAAGTAGATTTGAACATTCAAATTGTTCCAAACATAGATAAAAGTTTCAAGTAACTGGTTTGCATATTAGTTGTTAAATAAAATTAATTACAATGAAGACATGTTAAAATGAATTTCCTTGGTATGATGGGATAGACTTTGAGTATTCAGGGTCCTTATGCAGTTAGTGGCTACTACACTGGGACACACAATTCTAGGATCCTAGTACATAGGGCTTCTCGAAATATCCACATCTCAGATGGTTTCTCTATTTTTCTTGTTCTCTGCACAAAGTAAGGCCATTCTAAACATATTGCAAAGCCACCCATTTATGGCCCATGACCTCATGGGGTATTTGCCATTAGAGTTCTTCCCTATTCCTAGACAATCTTCACCTGGTTTTGACGTTGTTGTTGTTAGTTTGAGTTTTGATTTTGGTTTCATCTTCTACATTTGCCATTGTTAAATATATGCATTTATCTGTGTGTATTTAAATAATACTTCATCCTACATTTAAACTTTGTATTTTCCAGTAAGAGAGCCAGCTATGGTACTTAGGCTACAATTCTGCAGGGAAAAAAGTCAATTTATTTGATTCTGGGATACAGACATATTAAAAATTATTCTTTAAAAAAATTGTCATTTTTCAAATTTCTAAAGCATGGGAAAAATAAAGCACTAACTTAAATACTAAAACTGAAAAATCATATACCATTTAAATAGACTACTTCATGCAAAGTTTATTTTTAGTGGAATATTGTAGTTCTCCTCTTATCAAAGTTAATATTTGGTATTGTTTTATATTCTTTTTTTGTCTTTTATTTTGAGAGAGGGTTTTGCTGTGCAGTGAAGGCTGGCCTTGAATCACTTTGTAGCCCAGGTTGGCCACAAACTCACAGCAATCCGCTATGTGACACCATGCCCAGTTAGGTATACCACTGAAGTATTTTAACAAGTGCCAAATTCCAAAATAAAAATAGCATCCACAATAAAAGATTTACTCACACTCTGCGAAAAATCTAAAGAGACTGTTCCAAGGGCAAATTTGGTATACTTCAAGTTCCACAGATAGAATAAGTACGACTGAGGATACGTTTGTTATAATCTCTCCTAAAGCTCTCAAACTGCTCAAACTATGGCTTTTTATGTTAAAAAAGCTGATTCTTTTTCTTCTTATATCTACAATTATTCCTTATTTGTGATACATGGTGCATAAAGATACGGAAGTCTGTGTTTTAAAATGAAGTTAGTGGTCTATTTACCCAAATGGAACCAAACTTGACAGTTTCACTATAAAACACTGTGAAATGTACAATGCTTCAGCTATTGCAATCCAGTTCTTGCTAAACATGTAGAATTTTTATATGTTGACGGTAATCTAGGAATATAGTATTATGAATTGTTGGACAATAATTTATTTTCCCCAACATACAAGTTAGTAACATAAGTAAATTCCACAATGGAAGTGTAGCATTCCTGGGAATAGTGTGTATAAGTTACTTAGAGCTACATGATTGTTCCATGAAGTAGATTTACATTAGGGACTTCATTAAAGTAGCAGAGATTTACTGAGCAACAACTGTAAATAAGGTGCAGTTTTGTAAGAGATACATAGACGGAAAGACATATTTTTAGTCCTTACAGAGCACAATAAAAATATACATTTAAAGGCTATTAGCACTTTTTAATAACTTGAAAACATCTTCATGAAGTATATGTGAATTTTTAATAGTTTTTCAACATGCGTATCTTTAAACTTAACGTTCAGATTCTTCCCATTAACAAAACCAATAAGCAACTGACTCCTACTGTTCACTTAGTGGCTGCCCTTTGCTGGCTTCTTAGCTGAAGCCATCTTTATATCTTTAAAATTTAGAGCATGAACCCTTGTCTCTCAAGGACTATATTTCTTCTTTAACATTACATTTTATTTGCATGTGTACTTGTTTAACTATCTTAATTGGTTTTATGATCATGATCCATTCCTAGATGGTTACATAGCATCTTATCTATAATAGATATTCCAATACTGATATACAGGATACGCTAAGTTTGGCTCTTAAAGTTGTACATGAAAAGTTAAATTATCTAGTGTTTTCATGAGTACAAAAATTCTGTGTACTGGAAATTCTGGTATGGCCTAATACCAACTTTCAGTCCAGTAATGAATGAGTTTGTGAAAGTTACAGTAGTGGCAGTGACAAGGTACTGTTGCCAGGTAACTGTTACTTCCGATAACTGCAATTCCTTACTAAAATGGTGAGGATGAAACCCCTCATAAATATTAGAAATAATTCTAAGAAGTATATCTATACAATTTTACTTTTACCCACTGAATTCTATTTAAGAGGCAATGAACGGAGAATTGCTTAGGAAAGAAATCCATTTGAGATAGTAAGAAAGTCTTGGTAACAAGTAAACACCAATATTTGTTGGGGACCACAAGTTCATGATGGCTAATTTTACATACTTCACTAAGGGACAATCAGAGGTTTGAGATGATCGGCATCCTCGTTTTGCAATTTCCCGTTTCCTCTTTGAGGGAGGACGTCCTCTCCTACTCACTAAGACTGAAACAAAGACCTCCAAGATTATAAATGACTCCAGAGCAAGACCCTTCTTAGCGTAAGATCACCTCTGCTCGGAGTCATCAATAACCCCCTCCCCAGTCAATCAGTGTCGTGGTTCTGGCCGCCTCGTGGCCGTTTGCTCTTCAGGAACAACTGCTCACCCCAGGCCCCTGCTGTACCACCATTTTTTCTCTTGCTTTTTCTTTCTTTCTGGCTGTATGCCATAACACCCGGCAGGAGATTGGGGCTCTCTGCAGGGGTCCCTGATAAATATTATTTTGATCAAATGGCTTTTAAAAACATTTATCATTTTTTCATTGATTAGTACTTCATTAAAAATTCTATTTTATTTAGCTTATGGTTCTAAAGACACTGAAAATCAAGTTACAGAGTAATTCAATTTGTAGGATCTATGCATAAATAACCAAAGTACATATTTTTATAAATTTGGAACATCTTAAAAATACAGAGCTGTGCATTAATTTAAAGTAAATAACACATATTTCTACTTTCAAAACAGTTATTTTAAAAGTATATTCACTTAACTGCTTCTCTGGCAAATCTGTGGTTTTCACTTGTACAATGCCATTACTTCATCTAAAATTTTGTGCTTTAGGACACACAATATTACTTAAAATCAGAAAATGTGTTTTGTATTTGCGTATCCAAACTTCCTAATATTTACCAGGTCTAAGAAATGTTGTGCAAACACTTTAGGTTTATTTTAAGCAATTTGTTATTGTACAAGTCATTTTTCTCTAATTATTGGAAGATGTTTTCTATTAGTGCAGTGATTAAGCTTTTCAAAACATTCATTGGGAAGAGAAAATATGTACATGTTGTTGATAATAGACCTATTCTTCAAAGTGCTAAAGAAAGTTGTGCTGCCTAATGAACATTTTATTAAAAAGTAGAGCGGAATATATGGTAAAATAAATGAGATTTTCTCTCCCTTCTGTGCTCAAGTTCTGTCAGCCTGTCTGCTTAAAATCCCAAGAAGAACTACTCACACTGGTTTAACTTTGCAGGAAAATGTGTTTTCGACTGTTCAGGTATCATAACTCCATCAGATTAAGGAATTTAAGCCGGATCTACAAATTTTAGGGGCTATATCACATAAGGTTATTGTGATAATTTCAAGGGCTATGTGCTCACTGAATGGAGCCAGATTCCAAGTCATTATCAAATAAATATGTTGGCCAAAATGGCTTGGGCTTTAGTCAGATCTTTGTTAAATTTTATTTATCTAAATATTTCTACAGAGTTTTATATTTATCATAATACACAGGCAGCAGTTGGAACTAAATGTTAAAGAAATTAACCTGATACAAGACAAATCTATGAACAATATATATGACATTCAGAAGTATACATGTTTTATATGAAGATGCAGGATAGTTATAAAGATTATATGAATATCAATCTTCCAAAATTGTTTTTCTTCAATATGTCATTAATGCTATTTTTCAAGAGCATAAAATGTAAAAATAGCTCTTTGAATGCAGTGCTTAAATTATTCTGAGTATAAATACTGCTTTATTTTGAAATATCAACTGAATAGAAGCACTAAAGACTAAAATCAGTAGAAAGAAAAATAAGTAATAATTTTTAAAAACTGTGATATCTTCTTGCTAAAATGTATCACCAATGTCATCAATATTCAACAAGGAAGAATTCATTTACCAATCTAGAAAGTTTAACCTTGAAATTGAAATCAAATTTTGATAGTGCTCATACAACTCAACTTTGAAACAAATTTAGAGATCATATTTCAAATTTTTAATTTTTAATCTTGGCTTAACCAAAAGTTACACAGGTAGTAATCTACAATTTGAGCTTCTTACTTTGTCAAATGTACATGTCATTTAAAATGACAGAAGAGCTCTATTTGAATTTTATTAGACAATTTTAAAAGTTTCATTCTTTTGAACAAAAGGATACCAGAATAGTAATAAATTAATTCATTAGTTATAAAATCTTAATTTAACCTTTTAAAATTTTTCTCTATTTTATATGTTAATATATAATTTAACCTTTTGGAATATTTCCTATAGTTTTAATTTAACTGGGTGCTTCTGCATGCAACATAAAATACAAATATACAAATACAATTATACAAATTATACAAATTATACAATATTTATATAATACAATTATACAAAATAATTATATATATAATTGTATATTATAATTATACAAAATAAATTTTTAATACTAAAGTAATTGGCATTAAAATCTCTGCTAATAAAATATAAGTTTTATGAATTTGGAGGCACTTTCTTTGATATGTCTTTTAAATGTGATCAGTAGTCTTGGGAAATGTTGATACTTAGTGATTCTTACAAATTGTGTTTCTTTCAGAAAAACTAGAATAATTATTATTTTTTTATTATTTTAAAAGTAAAAGCACAAAAACATACTAACAAACAGACACAAAGTAGCATAAGAAATAGTGCAATCAAAACTGATTTACAATGTGACATGGACTCAACAATGATTGCTTTACCTATTGATATCTTCGAAGTGTATATTCATGAACACAGATATAGACATGCGAAATTGGTCAAACAATCATCTCAACAACAGAAAAAAAAATAATTAAAAGGACATTTCATTTTTCTTTCCTTCTTTTCCCCTTTCCCCTTCCCTACTTCCTCTTTACTTTTGTAAACTTAATTTTTAAAAAGCACATTTCAATTTGATGCAAATTAATTTTATTAATCTAGAGCACTATATATTGGCATAGTATTCTCTTAACTCAACCTACCTAAATAATACATTGGCTATACTAGTGAGCAAGGAGGCATCATTTGTATAATTTTGAATTCTTTCAACATTTCTTCTTATTTTACTCAAGCTGAATCACATGATTAGGAGAGAATTACAGAAATTAAATATGCCAGCATTATGATCAAGTTTCATTCTCCCCTTGTCTACATGAAAGCAATGATCTATATTCCTTATCAGAATAGTATAGCCACATTCTTCTCAATGCGAAGTTCCTCTTTGAAAATTAATCTTCCAATTTTTTTAGATTAAAATTCCAGTCTCACCCATAGGGCAAGTGAAAGAAAATGAGAACAATGAAAAATTAACATGTGAGGACATAATTCTGCACAGAGATACTCCATCCTGCGCCATTCTCCCTTTACTAAAACTTCTGAACTTCAAGGCAAAAAATAGACTTACTTGCATAATAAAATCTGATAACTGATTGTGGATTTAGACTATAGGGACTATATTTAATTTTTTGCCTCACTCTAAATTTTCCTAATTCATTTATCAACTGTTTTTATTTTAAGGAGAATAATATAAAAAATAACAAAAGCAAAATACCAGCAACATAGGCAAAAAAAAAACCCAATAAAAATGATACAGGGATTTAGAACAAAATGATAGAAATTAAGAGTGATTGTTATGTTACATATTGTCATCTTCAGCAGAGTTGCTCAGATCACCAGATGTAACAATGCAATCTGGTCAAACCATTAAAGAGAATAAAAAATAAAAACACAACAACTATTAGAAATGCTAAGTTTCACTAGACAAGATGGTAGGAATTTACCAATGATTGTTATATTGCATATTGCTGTTTTCAAATTAGTTGTTCAGATCATGAGATCTAAGCATGCAAAACTGGTCAAAAAGAAAAGATGGGCATTAACTGTTCCTTTCAGTAAACCATTAGAGATCAGCAGTGCAGTTATCCGTGCTATCTTTCTATATAAATATATACTTTCCCTTCCCTTTTTCTTTCTTTTTATCCTCTCCCTCATCCCAGTTGTTTCTTCCTTTGAGCAATTTATTTCCTTTTCATATCTATTGTATGTTTTGGGTTTTATTCTATTTCAAGTTCTTACACTAGGGAGACAATATGATGTTTACACATGTGACACATTTCACTTATGAGTATGGTCTCTAGTTGCATCTATTTACCTATAAAAGCTTCACATTTATCTTTCTTTATTGCTGAGTAATACTTCAATGTATAGAAATACCACATTTTTTAAATCCATTCCTCAGTTGATGGGCTTTTGGGTTGTTTCCAAGATTTAGCTATGACAAATTATGCTTCTATAAACATGGGTGCACATATATCACTGTGGCATGATGTTTTTTAATGTGTCTGGGAAAATACCCAGAAAGGAATAGCTGCATTAAGTGGTACTTCTAAACCTAGTTTTTGGAGGAATCTGATTTCCACAGGGATTGCACCAATCTACACTCCCACCAACAATGGAAATTTTTCCTTTTTCCCCACAGCTTCTCCAGCATTGGTTATTTCTTAATGATAGCCATTCTTTCTAGGGTGAAATGGAATCTCAGCGTTGTTTTAATTTGCATTTTTGAATGACCAATGATGTTGAACAATTTTTCATATATTTATTCATATTAGTATTCCTTCATCTGAGAAGTGTGTATTTATCTCAAGTGGCCACTTTTAGGTCAGGTCTTTGAATCTGGGGCCCTGATTGTTTTTAATTCTTCATATGTTCTAGATAGAAGTCCTTTGCTTGAGAGACAGTTGGCTGAAATTTTTTCTCAATCCATGGATTTACATTTTACTCTGTTGGTGATTTCTTTTGATGTGCAAAAGCTTTTCAATAAGATAAGATCTCAGTTGTTGATTCTTTCAAATATTTCCTGTGCAGTTTAGTTTTTGTCATGAGTTCTCTGCCTACCCTATGTCTTCAAGATTTTTGCCTACTTTCCCTACCAGGAGATTTAGTGTTTCTGTTTTAACATTGAGACTTTTGATCCATTTTGGCTTTAGTTTAGTACATGGTGATAGGTGTAGGTCTAGTTTTAGTCTTCACATGTGGATAGACAATTTTTCCAGTACCACTTATTAAAGAGGCTTTCTTCCAGTGAACATATTTGACCCCTTTGTCAAATATAAGGTGGCTGAGTGTGTTTGTAGTTGTGTCTGCACCTTCTGATCTGTTTCATTGATCTTCAGGTCTGATTTTATGGCAATACAATGCTTATTTTATCAGAGTAGATTTATAGTATAATTTCAAGTGGTATCTCCTAACTTTCCTTGGTTGCCCACAACTGCTTTGGATATTCTAGGCCTCATTTTCTGCCAGATGAATTTTAGGAAAGTTTTCTCTAGATCTATGAGGTATACTAATGGCATTTTAACTGGGGTTGCACTGAATCTGTACAATTTTGGAAGTATGGCCATTTTCACAAGGTTGATTCTTTCTATCCATGAGCAAGGACTATCTTTTCATTTTCTGAAATCATCTTTGATCTCTCTTTTCAGAGTACTATAATTTTCACTGTATAGATCTTTTACTTCCTTTGTTAGATTGATTCCAAGTATTTCATTTATTTAGATGGTATTAGGAAAGGTGTGATTTTCCTAATTTCTTGCTGTCTGTTTTTTTTGTAGGAATGCTATTGATTTTTGTAGGTCGATTTAGTATCCAGCTCTGTTACTGAATTTGGTTATTATAAGGCTTTTGGTGGAGTTTTTGTAGTCTTCCATGAAGAGAATCATGTCATCTGCAAATAATGGTAATTTCATGTCATCTTCTCCTATTTCATTCCTTTCATTTCTCTCTCTTATCTAATTGCTCTGGCTAATGTTTCCAGTGTTATACTGTATAAGAGTGGTGATAGTGCACATCTTTGTCTTGTTCCTGATTTTAAAGTGAAAACCTTCAATTTTTGCCTGTTTAGTATGATGTTAGCCACTGATTTGTCATAGATGACTTTTCTCAGCATGAGGTAAAGACCATCTATTTCAATATTCTGTAGGGTTTTCATCATGAATGAGTGTTTGTCAAAAGCTTTTCTGCATCTATTGAGATGATCATGTGATTTTTGTATTTGGCTCTATTGATATGGTATATTATAATAATTACTTTGTGTATATTGAACCAACCCTGCATTCCTCGGATGAATCCCACTTGGTCATTTTGTATAATCCTCTTGATGATTTGTTGCATTCTGTTTGCTAGCATTTTATTGAGGACTTTTGCATCTATGTTCATTAGGGAGATTGACCTATAGTTGTCTTTTGTGGTTGGATCTTTCTCTAGCTTTGGAATTCTGGTAATACTTGCCTCCAAGAATGAGTTAGGGAGAATTCCTCCCATTTCAATTTCATTCAAGAGTTTGAGAAGAACTGAGAATAAATCTTCTCTAAATTTCATTCACAATTCAGCAGTGAATCCATCATCAGGACATGGAATTTTCTTTGTTGGTAAGTTTTTTATTTCACTTTCAATTTTACTCTCTGATATTGTTATTCAGGATTTTTATGTCTTCTTATTTCAGCTTTGATAATTTTTACGTATCTAGCATCTGTCCATTTCCTCTGTGCTTTTAATCCTAAGGGATTAAACAATTTTTAAATTAGGTATTGATGATCTCCCGAATTTCCACAGTAGTGATTTCATCCTTTTCATTTCTCATTGCTTGGATTTCAGTTTTTCCTTCCTTTTTTGATGTTTGGCTAGGGATTTATCACTTTTATTTATTCTTTCAAAGAACAACACTTTCTCTCACTTATTCTTTGTATTATTTGCTTAGTCTCCATTGCATTAATTTCTGTTCTGATCTTTATAATTTTCTGCCTTCTTTGGTCTGTGGGCGTGACTTGCTCTTCTTTTTCTAGAAGCTCCAGGTGCAGCATAAGATTGTTTATTTGTGCTCATTCTGTTTGCCTGATGTAGGAATTCACCAGTATAAATTTCCCCCTGGTGACTGCTTTCTTTGCATCCCACAGGTTCCTGTAAGTTTTATCTGCATTTCTATTTGATTGTACGTACTGTTTAATCTCTCTTTAATTTCATCTGTGACCCATTCATTGTTTAGAGGGTGTTATTTAATTTTCATGTATTTATGGAGCTTTTGTGGTTCCTTTTGTCATTAATTTCCAATTACATTGCACTATGGTCTGATAGTATGTGTGGGATAATTTCAATTCCTTTGCATGTACTTGAGCATGTTCTATGTGCTAGTATATGTTCTATTGTAGAGAACATCCCATGTGCAACTGAGAAGAGTGTGTAATCTGATGTTGCTGGATGGAACACTCTGTAAAGTTCTACTAATTCCATTTGTTCAGAAGTTTAGTTTATTTCTGTTATTTCTTTGCTGATTTTCTGCCTAGTTGATCTGTCTCTTTGTGACAATGGGGTGTTATAGTCCCCTGTTATGATTGTGTTAATGCTTATTTCATTTTTTACGTCTGTTAAAATACGTCTTGTATAGTTGAGTGCTCCTGTGTTTGGTGCATAGACATTTATTTCTTCTTGTTGAAGATTCCCCCTAATGATGATGTAGTGACCTTCTCTATCCCTTTTGATCATTCTTGGTTTGAAGTTCACATTAACTGCAAACAGAAGAGCTACACTTGCTTTTTCCCAGGATCCTGTCACATGGAGTATTGTTTTCCATTCTTTTACTTTCAGTCTATGAATTTCCTTTTGAGTTAATTTGTGTGTGTGTGTACGGCATACTGTTTCTTGATTCACTCTGTTGGTCTGCTTCTTTTGACTGGTGAATTGAGACCATTTACACTGATGGTTATAACAGATATGTATCGGCTTATCTTTGTCATGTTATTTTCCTGCTCTTGGTTCCTCCTTTTTCCCTCTGTTTAATTGCTTGCTCTGCTTGGGGGTTCCTTTATCTTATTGTTCTTGAAATTTTAGTGATTTAGTAGTCAATTTTATCTTTTACTAGAATATTTTTTAGTACTCTGTAGGATTGGTTTGACACTCATGACTTTCTTTAGTTGTTCTTTGTTGTGCAAATATTTCATTTCTCCATTAATTTTGAGGGATAGTTTTGCAGGGTATATCAATCCGTGTTGGAAATTGTTTTCTTTTAGGGCCTGAAATATTTCACTCCAAGATCTTCTTGACTTTATGATCTGTGCTGGGAAATCTCCCATGATTTTGGTGTGCTTTCCTTCATAGTTTATCTGTTTCTTTCCTAAAACAGCTTTTAATATTGTGTTCTTGTGCTGAATTTCTGGGATCTTGATTACTAATGCCTGTGTGTAGATTTGTTTTGGTTATGGCTAATTGGAGTTCTGTGTGCTTCACTTTACCTGTATGTCTGATTCTTTTTCCATGCTTGGGAAAATTTCTGCTATTATTTATGCAAATAGTCAAATTTTATGTCATTTATGTTGATACCTGCTGTTTTGTTGACATCTATTAATCTTATATTATTTTTGTTCACTTTGTCCTGCAGCTGTTGAATTGTTATTTCCTGGTTCCTTGTTATTTTTAAGAGATCCTTCCTTTCACAAATGTTAGCAGCAAGGTCTGAAAATCTATCCTCAGCTTCTTTCAAGAAGTTTTTGAGCTTTCAATGGAAGTTTTAATTTCCTGGATGTCTATTTGAATCTGTTTCTTGAATTGTAATTATTACCTACATTGTTTATTCAATGTTTCCATAATTTTTCTATGCTCCTCTATTTTCTTATCTATGTCTTCTTTAGATGTGCTGAGCTATTTTTCATTATTATTGCCATTTCTTTTTTTATCTGAGAGGCTATTTCTGATATGATGTCTTCTATGACACAGTGAAGTTGTTTCTTTACTTCAGTAGCTATCGTTTCATAAATTCCAGGTGTATGGCTTCCAAACTCTTCTGTGTTGATGTCTTCTGGACTTCTTCTAGGTGGGGTAGTGGTCTGAGATTGTATTTTGCTCCTTCATTTTGTCATTTTTGAGGATCTGGAGTTTCCCTGCAGGCCAGCTTCACACCCAGAATGATGTGGGAGTGGCAGGGCAAGGACCCAAATGTCCCTGGTGCTCAGCATGTCTTCCATGGTGGTGTGTGGAGGTGTGGTGCAGTTGCTAGTGCTCCTGAAGTTTTCTGGAGTTGGGTTGAGTTGATTCCCATGCCAGAGGGGGAGCAGTGGGTGTGCAGTCACCAAGGATTCTGAAGACTGTCTGGGGCTGAGCTTGGCTCCCATACAGGGTTTCCAAAGATGTCCAGGGTTCAGTCCGACTTTCATGAGGGTGTGGGCATGGCTGAATTGTGCTATCAAAGCTCTCAAAGTTGCCCAGGACCCAGCCTGTTCCCACCCTGGTAGGAGAGTGGTGAAAGGGCAGTCTCCAAGGTTACTGAAGCTGTCTGGAGTCGAGCTCAGCTTCCACATGGTGCAGGGGTGGGATGGGGCAGGGAGTAGCCACCAAGGCCCCTAAACCTGCCCACTGCTCCACCTGACTCTCACACTGGTGTGTGTGGGGCTCTCACTGAGGTTCCTTAGGCTGTCCAAACTGGTTTTCATAAAGGTGTGGGAGGCACAGGGCGTGGTCAAGGCTCCAGGTGCTGTCTGGGACCAGCCCAGTTCCCATGCTCGTGGGGGAGTGGTGAAGGCACGGTCACCAAAGCTATTTAAACTGTCCAGGGTTCAACTCTGCTCTCACAAGGGTGGGGTAGGGGGTAGAGAGTTTTATAAAATATTTTGAGTCCAACTGATTTGAATTTACAGTGGCTGTCTATTTTTCTGCTTTGGTGAATACTAGACAGTGAGTTGCCTTGTAGTTTTTTCAACTGGAGAGAAAGATGGCCATAAAAGAATGTTCTCTCAGATGGAGACAGAACACTGACTGCATCTTTGATAGATACCTTGTATGTTTTGAAGCATTTTATCATTTTTGAGGTAGTCTTTTGTCTCTGAGAAGGCAAATCTTATTTCCCTTGAACAACTTTCTAACAAAAGGTTAAACTCTCCATTGTCTTTAAAATGTATCACTTCAAATTTTTCCCAAAAATATGTCTTTCATATTTGTTGGTTGAATTTATAATTTGAATAAAAGTGGTATTTATACACAGTGCAGAACTATTCTGCCATGAAGAAGAGTAGACTTGGCCAGGTGTGGTGGCACATGCCTGTAATCCCAGCACTGGGGAGGCTGAGGCAGGGCGAGTACTCTAAGTTTGACACCAGCCTGGGCTACAAAGTGAGCTCAAGGCCAGCCTGAACTGCATAGCAAAAGCCTGTCTCAAAAAAGAGAGAAGAAGAGCAGACTTCAATTATTTGTAGGAAGAGTGATACACCTTGAAATCATGTTAAGTTTGAAATAGACACACAAGCTTAAATATGCATGGTTTCTCTTATATTAGAAATACAAATAGAGCAAAATAAGAATAGGTAATAGGAAATTGGAGATGGAGAACTTCTGCAGAAGGGAAGGGGACCAAGAGATGGAAGGGAGGAGGTGGGAGAAGAGAGGCAGGGCATGAAAAAGAATTGATGTGAGTTATGGCCATGCACCAACTCCCTGACAGAATGTAATCATTGCGTATTGCAAACACACACTAATAAAACAACAAAATCTGAAAAAAGTGCAAGTGTGCAATTACTTAAGAAAGTACAGTTGCCCCCTAAATTACCCATGGGGTCTGGTTCTGCGAACTCTGTGTAAACTCAAACATCTGAAGCTCAAGTTCATTATATAAAGTGGCATGGAGTTTGCCTATGCAAAACATGATTTAAATATACAGTGAATGTTTAAATTTGATGTTTTCTTTTAGAGTAAGACATTTTGCCATGGATTTCCCTCAGAACGGTCCCTTTTGCTTTGAACACACTCATTCCATTGTTTTTGGCAGTTTCTGAAGTAGCTCTTACATGGTTAGTGGTGTTGCTGTGGCTTCCTCATGTCCTCTATGAACTCATAGTGTTTTCCTTTAATGGTAATTTTGACTTTGAGGAAGAATGAGAAGCCATACTGTGCTAGGTCTAGGGAAAGCTGGCTGAGGGCACAGGGCTGCAATGTGTGGGGCAGTTTGTCTTTCCCTTGGCCGGTGCACAATGGGAGCATTTGCCAAATTTTTTATCACACCTTATAAAGATAATCTTGAAAGAGGACTTCAAAGTTGCTTCGGAAAGTGAGAGGAATGACAATAAAGTGAGGGTACTTTGAGGGCAGAAGAATGGCAAGGTTTCTTTTTTACCATAACAAATTATTTTATTTATATTTCCACACATATTTTGCTCATTTCTTGTAACCTAAACAGATTCTTCTAAAACGTCTCTGTTACTTGTAATTTATAATGTAATGTAGGTGCTGTGTACATACTTCCTATACTATATTGTTTAGGGCATAATGAAAAGGAAAATATCTGTGAATGCTCAGAACAGATGCATTTTTAAAGAATTTTGAACATGAGGTTGATTGACTCCACATGTGTACATTCTGTAGCTGAGGGAGGGCCAACTGTAATTGTTATAAGGATTGTGTAAGATTCAAATAAGTAGAAACTAAACATGTTATTCTCAAAAGATTCGGTGGATGAAACAGTATCTGAGTACATTATGCTGAAAGTGGTTATTTGGGCTTCTGCTTCTGACTATAATGGAGGAACAGAAACAGACTAACCATCCAATGTTAGTAAAAAGCCAGACAAGATAAATAAAACACCTTTTTAAATATTGAGAACCAACAAGGAATAAAATGTGATTTGCAAACAAAGTAGGAGCCAATCACCTTGACTTCCTTCCTGGAAGCAATTTTGCCATATAGGTGATGGAAGTGAACAATCAAACAGCCAGGAAGAGGTTCTTAGGTCCGTGGCTACCACCTAGTCACGCCTGCTCTGGCGTCAGAATCAGGCCAGCCTATCTTAAATGCACTCTGTCTGCTGCCGGAAGAAGTGAAGAGAGTTTACTGTGGAGTTAGGGGCGGGGCTGGGGAAGCTGTTCCATGCCTGTGTGCTGGCCAGGACTGACAGGTCATGCCCACTTGCACAGTTGGTTTGTAGGCCCTACTCTGCTTCACACCCACCTGGATGCAGGCTTAGAAGTGATCACAGGACTTTTGTCTTGGAGCCCAGCACCAGGCCTGCTGTGATGAGACTCTGTACCTGGAGTGCAGGCCAAAGCTCATAAACAGAGGCTTTAGAGCAGCCCTGGCATCAGTCAAAATGGGAGAGAGAGAGAGAGAGAGAGAGAGAGAGAGAGAGAGAGAGAGGGAGAGAGAGAGAGAGAGGTGTGCCGTTGTGAGATGTACTCAAATTTTGGTCTTCTCCATTTCCAGCCTGGGGGTATATTGCAAGTATATGTAATACTCTTAAGCAAAATTGTGTGTTTCTACAGTGAATTACACTCTACTCTTCCGTATTCCTTTTTGCAGATCCTTTTGAAAAGAAAATTCGCTTTAATGTTTCTTGTGTAGCATAACTGCTGGTGATGAATGCCTTCTGATTTTAAATGCCCTAAAACAAATTTATATACTTTTGATATATAAAATTTGTACATATCTATGTGGTATCATGTGATGTTTCTTTATATGTATACATTATATAATGTTCAACTCAGGGCATCTCCATCTCAATATATTTATCATCTCTTGATGGTAAAATCATCCAAAATTCTTGTTTCTGGCTTTTCTTAAAATATACAGTATATTATAGTCATGATACATAATAATAGAGTGGTAGGACGCCAAAGTTTACCCCGTGTAACTAGAACATAGGACCCATTGATTAATTTTTTCCTCCCTCTTTGCTTTTCTTCCAGGCCTCTAGTAACTACTGTTCTATCTCAATTTCTATTGATCAATTTTTTAATTCCATATATTAACCAAATTGTGCAATATCTGTCTTTCTCTGCCAAGCTACTTCACCTAACAGCTTAAATGTAATGACCTCCAGTTCCAGCCATGTCGCAAATAACAGAATTTTTACCTTTTTTATGGTTGAAAAGTATTCCACTGTGTGTATGTTTCACATTCTCTTTATGCATTTAACAGCGGATGGCCATTTCCATTGTTTTCATTTCTTGATTTCTGTGACTATTGAGGCAATGATATCAGAATGTAGATGCCTCTTCAATTGTGGCAGTTAAACTCACTACTAAATTGGAATTTTTTCCCTAAAATTCTTATTTTATTTTTGTTATTCAAGTAATTTTGGCTGTGTATATAATTCTTGGTTGACAAACTTCTTTTATGTACATTTCCAAATATTTCACAATCTTTTGGCTTTTACCATTACTCACCAGGAGTCTTACCATTTTTCTCTTCTTCTGTTTGTGTGTTTCCTCTTCTTAAGGAGCATTTCTCTTTTGGGGTGAAGTTTGCTTTGAGGTAGCGGGGCAGATGAGTGGGTAGGGACACAGATAAAGTAAGAGCCCATGAGTCCGTAATCATCAAGACTGAGTGATGGTCACACAGAGTTCTGTGCTCTGCTTCCATTTTTTTGTATATGTTTCAGTTTTTTTGTAATACAAAGTTTTTAAGTAAAATATGTTTTATTTTTCCAGTCAATTTAATTACAATGGACTACTGTAGTTTTCTTCATATATTTTGTACTTGGAGATTTAATTTTTTTAAGACACAGGCTTCATAATGAAGTTTTTCCCAGTTGGTTCTTTAATCTTGTCTTCCTTTTTTTCCTTTAACTATTTCATCCATGTTAGGCTACTTACCGTTTTCTTACAGTATCAGTGACTTTATTTGTTAAAGTTTTTCTCCTGTGTTTCATTTTGGATAGTTTCTACTGCTTTCTTCATGTTTACCGGTTGTCCGATGTTAATCCTAATCCTTTGTATTTTTCACATCATGCATTATTTTCATTGCTAAAAATTCAATGTAGGTCTTTTTACATAATCTATATTTTATATATTATGGTAATCTTTCATTTAGCTTTTTGGACACACGGAATCCAGCTGTAATGGCTGGAACAGGTCCTTGTCAATTAATTCAATCAGCAATGTCATTTTTAATGCTTTTTAATTCAAATAATTGATCTAATTTTTCTACTTATTTACTCACCTAGAAATTTGTTATTGGATGCAAAAAAAAACATGACTTTTCTCCTGTCCAGAAATCAATATTTTGAATCTGTATGCATATTATTGACCTTGGTTTATAGGCCTTGTTAAATATAATTGCAGTAAATCACTTAGAAATAGGCTGAATATTTTGGGCCTTGCTTTACTTTGTTAGATGAGCAGAGAACGGCACTTATTTGTGCATTAAGTTCTCCTTATTGTTCAGGCCATCTCCCTCCATACGCTGTGTCCACGCCTCTGTTCTGGCTGCTCAGAACAGGAAATATTGCAGCCCTATATAAGACACATACACTCAGGTAAAGAAAAACATATCTTTAGTTACTTTTTATTGGTTGTCTTAAGTAAATCTGTCATCACCTATACTGCTCAATAAGTAACTGAAGACCTGGTTGTTACATTCTGAAGATCTCCTGGACTCTCTTTCTCCCTTTGAAGTTCTTTCTTTGATGTTCGGCCAGTTTTATCGCCCTAAGATTTCAGTTTTAGTCCCATCAGAAAAGGTTTCTCTACACTCCTGCTTTTGTTCCCTCTCTGTGGTCATTAAGTTGTCCAAGGGCAATAATGGGGAAGTTTTGGTGCTGTCATAATTTGTTTTACTTCTCCTGGGATCACTGATCTCTTTCTGCTTCCCACGTCTTAAAAACAAGTGCTTTAATTATTCTGTCTGACATTTTAATTGATTTCTGGCAGCAGAGTAACTCTGGGCCTTGCTATTATATCTTGAAGCAGAAGCAGATGTCCTTGAGTTTGCACTTAGTTTTTCTTTTTTAAATTGGGTCCTAATACAGAACTGAAAAAGTATATTTTACCTATTTCAGATATTTCAGGCACTATTAGATTTTCAGTTTTGCTCCAATATATACAGCAGCTCTTGCCATGGTCTAAACTTGTTGCAAAACCATTATTTCTCTGCTCCACTCAAAACAGTTTACTTTGTAGCTTAAGCTCTAAGTGAATCTAAGCAATATTTTCACGTGTGATATAATCAACTGCCAATTTGGCTAAAGTCCACTAAAGGTTATGATGTTAGTATAGGGGTAAGATACATGGGTTGAACATTTTTCCACTTTCTTTATTAGACATTCCTGCATTAATAAGTTAAGTGAACCAATAAAACTTTTGTTATATCCGGCCCATGAATCTTAATATTAAACCCTCCAAAGTACAAGGGCTAGGACGTGTAAGCTACTTGACATTTATGGTCACACCTCTAGTTAGCATGATAGCGATGTCTTCAGTATAATGAGTCAGCTCAATATTATGGGGAAGTTCAAGTCAATAAATTTCCTGTATACTAAATTATGATAGAAATTATGACAGAGAAGCTGGGCATGGTGGCTCATGCCTGTAATCCCAGCACTCGGGAGGCTGAGGCAGGAGGATCATTGTGAATTCAAGACCAGCCTGGGCTACAAAGTGAGCTCAAGGCCAGGCTGAACTTCATAGAGAAACCTTGTCTCAAAAAGAACAACAACAAAAAAATTATGACAGAGAATTAACAAAGCTTTGTGGCAAAAACATTAACATATACTAGTACCATTGTCTTGTAAATGCAAACTGGCTTTTATTATCCCTCCTGATGTGTACGGAAACAATCATTTATTAAAGATGAGAAGTTGTAGTAAGAATTTCACATCCAGCAGTGATGCTTCCCATGATGGATTGAGACCTCAGTTGATTGTATGTATGCTAGGCCCCCTCCCATATTGTGTACTCATGGTGTATTTGGTTTTTATTAGGGACCAAACACAATCACGTAAGATTCCTGCAACTGAGACCATCACTCTTCATGTCTTATGACTTTCATCTAACTGTTATCTCTAAGTATTCTCCAAGTACAGTTTTGGTTTTTATTTCTGCTTTTGGTCTCTCTGAAGAAAGGTTCCAGCAGCTTCCAAATAGTTCCCCCATCACAGTGAACATCACTCTATATGTTCAACTAATACAAAAACTCTTTTTTCTGTCTACATAGAGCATTTATTATAAGCAGCTGTTCAGAGATTGGTATGTGGATACAAAGCGAGTCTTCAGTTCTGACAGACTTCCTGTGAGCCGGAACTGAACAAAACCGTCACTAGTGTTTTCCTCAGAGTTGAATACACGAGATATGTGTGCGTGCGTGCTGGCGTCTCAAGCGCCTGGGCCACAATGGCGGCTCAGCCCTGTAATAACAGTTATAAAAAACGCTAATTTACAGCAACCTATTACACATTTCATGAAGCCTTAGAAGAGAAAAATTCAAAGGGTCTATACACAGCAAAATGATAACTGTATAAGAAGAATAAGTTGGTAACCAAATCTGATCAGTACCCACGATGCACATATTAAATTATTCTGTGCTTCATAGATATGTCCAATGTGTGAATTCCAAATAAAAAAATTAAAAAATTACCTTTCCTACTCACCTCAGTGAATGGCTACAAGTTTCTTGAGAGAAAAATGAACTAGGCTTTATATATATATATATTATAGGCACAATTAGGTTTTCCACACATATATATGGAAGTTGCATAAGGGGTTCCCCCAGGAGGACCCTGTCCTCTCCAGTGAGTGGACTTTTGGTACATGAACTAACATTATTCTGAAAAATGAGTGAAGGAAAGATTTCACTCCTATGGAATGTGACACTAGTTAATTGCTCAACATGGAAATTTTTTTTTTACACAAGTTAACCCAAACCCCCTCTTTCCCGCACTGCTGTCCTTGGTAATACCGGCATTGAGTAGACCCTGCCACAGAAACCGTCTGCGGCATTGCTAAGGTTGCTGCTGGCTGTAGTGATCATGTCTGTCTTGTATCCAATGCTCAAACACGGAAACGTGCCTGTGGATGTTCCAGAACTGGGATTATCCCCAATTATACTAGGCAGTATGGTTCTATTACAGGTGTGTTGCTTTTGCATATATTTTGGTTTTGACCCTTACACATACCTTGATTTTTTAAAATGAATATTTCCATTTTGGAGTAATTCTTAATTTATAGAAACCATATAAAGATAGAACAGAGTCTGTAGACAGTTCTCCTTTCACTTCCCCTTCCTCCTGTTAGCAAATTTATAAGTATAGCATAGTTCTCACAGCTAAGAATCTTACAATCAGCACACCGTTAAGTCCAGAATTTATGTGGGTTTCACCCTTTTCTTCACTGATTCTTTTTTTCTATTGCAGGATCCAGCCCTCGCTTGTGACCACATTGTTAGTTTTCATATCCCCAGTATAATGGCTCTGTGACATCTTCTCAGTCCACTTATTTTTCTTGACCTTCACAGTTGTGAAAATTACTGGGTCAGCATCCTGTGGAATGTTGCTCAATGTAGAATCTCCTGATACTTTTCTCTTTAAACAGGAGTTAAAACCCACAAGTTGGGAAAAAATTATAGCTGGCTGTCCCTCAGATAAAGGACTCCTATCTAGAACATATAGAGAACTAAAAAAAAATCAGGCCCCCAAGTTAAAAAACCCAATCCGAAATTGGGCATCTGAGATGAATACATACTTCTCAGATGAAAAAATACTAATGGCAAATAAATACATGAAAAAATGTTCAACATCATTGGTCATTTGAGAAGTGCATATTAAAACAACACTGAGATTCCATCTCACCCCAGAGAGAATGGCTGTCATCAAGAAATCAACCATGATGAATGCTGGAGAGGCTGTGGGGAAAAAGGAACCCTTCTCAACTGCTGGTGGGAGTGCAGATTGGTGCAACCCCTGTGGAAATCAGTCTGGAGATTCCTCAGTAAACTAGGACTAGAGGTCCCATTCAACTCAGCTATTTCCCTTTTTTGTATTTTCCCAGAAGATCTAAAAACATCATATCACAGTGATATATGTGCACCCATGTTTATAGCAGCTCAATTTGCAATAGCTAAATCGTGGAAGCAACCAAATGCCCATCAACTGAGAAATGGGTAAAAAAATGTGGTAGTTTTACATAATGGAATATTATGCAGCTATAAAGAAAGATGAACTTGAGGTTTTCATAGGTAAATGAACTCATCTAGAGTCCATGCTCATAAATAAAATCAATCATACCTGCCTATGTAAATACCATATTGTCTCACTAGTGTAGGAACCTGAAAGAGTAAATAAAACATGAAAGGTATAATAGATATTGTGAAAGAGAAAGAAACTCCTCAGAGGAAGAGAACAACTGGAATTAGGCAAAAGAGAAAAAGAAGGGAAAAAATACATATATACACACACACAGGATAACTCAGAAAGTTATACTACTGACTTCTATCACTTTGTTGAAAGGAACAGTTAATGTTTAATTGTTTGATCTATCTTAAATGCCTATATTTGTTTAACTGAGTAACCAATTTGAAGATAACAATATGTAACATAATAACTATTGTTAATTTTCTCTCACCTTCTCTGAAACTCCGTATTGCTTCTATTATTTGGGTGTTATTTCATTTATGTTGGTTTGTTTGCTAATGTGTTTTCATTCTTTAACTTTAAACACTAAGAAATGAAAAAACAGGAGTTACACATTTCTGGAAAGAAAACCTCAGTGCCCATCTTATTACACCACATCAAGGCTATTTCACGTCTGTCTGAGATCAGTGGTGATACTGGCTATCATTACTTGGGTAAGGTACAGCTCACCAAGTTTCTCTGTGATAACATTATTATTTTCTCTTTTTTCTTTCCCAAACTATGAGCCAGAAGTACATCACTACGTATAGCCTACCCTTAAGGAGCGGGTCAGACTACTTCATGGAGAGGAGAGTAAACACATACATTATGTGATGTTCTTCTGTAAGGAAGGTTTGTCTATTTTCCTCTACTTATTTACTAAATTATTTATTGATATCAGTATGAACATATACATGTATATGTGTGTGTGTGGTAGATCTTGAGTAGTTGTAATCTAATACTACAAATATCTGTTTGTAAAAAATTCCTGTCATAATAGCTAAATATTGGAAGTGGCCCAAATGTTTATCAACAGGTGAATGGACAAATAAAACATAGTTGTACAAAATGAAGCACTGTTTTACCATAAATAAGGATAAATGAGTCATTTATAGAAAAATGGAGGTACTTTTATACTATAATATTAAGTGAAATAAATCAGACATACAAGCCTGTCAGGTGATTTCTCTTATGTGTGAAACCCAAAATATAAGTAAATTAAGTGGCAAAATAAAAGAAGACAATAGGAAACAGGTACGTCTTTTGCAAAAGGAAAGCCAAGATACCGGGGGAGGCGGCAGGGAGGACACGGGGCATGGATGAAACAAGAATGAAGGCGTGCTACCCACGCACTAAGCCCTGTGACGGGTGTGATCATCACATACTGCAGATGTGCACGAATAGTGATAGAACTTCTTAAACGTCTGTAATATGCATAATAGCATGTGTGTATAGAGAGTACACTTGTTAGCCTTACAGTGTTCCTTGCTCAGCTCTACCCAGTCTTCTGGACTTAGGTAGCTCTCCACATTCTCTTGGACCTCAGATTCTTTGACGATGCAGGGGGTGCCCAGTGAGCTTTCTCTTACACTCACCCTGCAAGTCTTATCTGAAGACTTCAGAAATCTAAGCCTGAGACTGTATTCATGAAACCATGGGAAAATAATTTTCTTTCTAGTTTTAAGAAATTTTCCTTTGTCTCCTGGTGCTTTGGGGTCTTGGAAGGAAAGCTATCAGCCACAGCTAACACTGATTAGTTCGCCTGGTGATAACTCTGAGATTGTCTGTTCCCTTTCCATGCCATTGTTCTAACTGTATGGGTTTGATTTTTTTTTTTTTTTAATCTGTTCTGTGCCTTTCACCTCTTACTGGATAACTAGGAGTAACTTACTGTATATAAGCATTTCTCCATGATTTGAACTTAGAACTGGGGCCCTAAGCTTCTGAGTGTGATGCATCTTTGATGATAGACAGGTGACAGACCAGGGCATTATTTTACTTGGACAAGAAAGTTTCTATGTGCATTTCATTTAAAAATAAATGTACGGACAATCTAGGAAGACAAATACTTCCTTTGTTTGATAGTGATAGCACAAATTTGAAGGGCAAACTCACTAACACCTAGAAAAGTTTAAAACTTCTAAATTTTAGATTCTTTCGAACAGAATTTGATCTCTTTTTGTTATGGTGTTTCAATCTCTAAAACAAGTATTTTTCTACATCAACTTGTGCTGGAAAATATCACTTCATTGTTACATTCAAGTCCCATGCTTTTCAATTTGTTTCTCAGCAAGGTCACTCTTCCACACAGAAGGATGGTAAAACTGATAGCACTCACACTATTTGGTTTTAGCCCATTCATCTTCCTGTTCTTTTAATTGTCATTCCAGCGACCTCTTCACACTGGCACCATCAATCAACAATGTGGAAACATCAATAAGACATGTTGAAAAGCTGCAGTCCTGAAATATACTTTTCAATTTTTCTCCTAACTTCAATGTCCATCATTAATCTCTTGTTCTTTTGGTGGTGTTGTGTGTGTGTGTGTGTGTGTGTGTGTGTGTGTGTGTGTGTGTGTGTGAATTTCTGGAACTAAACTACTTTTATAAGGATGAAGTGGTGTAGAGGTTTATAAAACTTCACTCTGTAACACTGATACATTGCTATGGTGCTACTTGGGAAGACTATGATGTGCTACCAGTCCAGAAGAAGAGTCATGTAGGAATGAGATGGAGGTGGCTCGCACCTGAAATCCTAGCACTCGGGCTGAGACAGGAAGATAGCTGAGAGTTTGAAGCCTAGGCTACAAGTTGAGTTCAAGTCCAACCTGAACTGCATAGAGAAACTCAGTCTCAAAATGACCAAAAAAAAAAATCAGTCCAGTATTTGTTCTAACATACTTCATCTTTAGGAAAATCCTTTTACCTATTAGATCCTCTCACTTTTTGAAATTATCTTACTTGACTATTTTAAGGATTAGGTTAGTATGTCTTGAAAGTTTTATTTTATTTTAAGCAAAGCTATACATTGTGATACTGAGGGGGTTTTGATCAGAGTTACTAATAGTCAATATAATACACATAGCCTGTGGACGCAGTCTCCACTACTATTTTCACATTTAAAATCTTCTATATAGCTTATCATTATTATTTATAGTGAATATTATTATCTATATGATCTTGAATGTGTTTCTGTAAAATGCTAGTAATACCTTCTTCACAGGTTATATTGAGAAACTTACTGTAGAGTTGTTGAGTGTAGTAAGTGGCATATCATGATATTTCACTGTGTTATCTTTTAATTTCTCTCCCTGCTCCTCTCAATACCATAAATTAAATCATCACATATGCACTCTACTGTCGTAACCCACTCAGCATGTGGCAGTCTTGCAATAAACCAGTCAGTTGATGATGGACTGAAGGTAGAGATGTGACTCTAGTAGAATAAACCCCCCAGTGGGCAAAAGTAGAAAACTGAAGGCTGCGCTGAGCCTCGCCAGTGGGCCATGCTGCCTGTGTGAATGGATGTCAGGTCCACCTCCTGCTGATACTGGAGTGGCTCACAACGGCACCCTTCTTCTGTTCTTTATGAGCTTTTGGCTCAACAAGCCTTCTACCAGAACGTCTGCATTCTTCTCTCAGGTGATTTTTGCTGCCAGCCTTTTCATTTCATCCACTTTAATGAAAACATAGTTTTTATAACGTAGAATCTCCACACAGGGTTTCCTCACTCTTCCATATTCGTTGGTCCTTTATTCTCAACAAAATAAAATCTTCAGCCAGACACGCAGGACTTGCTCAAAACACCCAACGCTGTTTTGTTTTCCTTGCTACCCCATCCTCCCTTGGCTCTTCCTTGGCCTCGCGTGATCTGCATGGTTGGTGATTCTGGCGAGAAGTAAGAACGAAGGGAAAGAGAGAAACCAGGAAACTTATTTCCCCAGCTTTTCTTTCTCTTAACAATCATGATTCTTGGCGAGCGCCCCATCTCACAGGACTTTCCCCATTTGCTCTGGTAATGTCCGCTCCCTGCTTCACCTTCCGGGTCAAGAGATGGGAATGGTTTCCTTCAGCGCCGGGATCTCACCCTGTTCGCGTGGCTTGCACACACACTGCAGACAAACTTGTAAATACTCCTGTACCAAAACTCAGCTTGAATAAAAATTGGAATGTGGCATTTGTTGCCTGTCTGTTTTTCTGACTAAAATTATCTCATTCTTTGAATGCCATTCTTGGAAAACAGTTGGTTTATTTATTGTAAACATAGTGGTTCAGAGCGCACAGTTTGGACAGGTACAGTACTGAATTTGAATCTTGATTTTACTACATTTATCTTTGTCGTTATTCAGTTTCTCTGAGCCTCACCATCCTCACCTATATAATAAAAAATAACAATAACAATCCTCATCTGTAAAATAGTAATGAACGATAACCTCATAGTTACTGTGAGAACTAAAGGATCATATACAAGATCATTCACAGAGGAGATGCTCAGAAACTGTAAATACAGCCATGCTGGTTTCTTGAAAAAAGTCTATCTATCTACCATCTATCTATCTAGTATCTACCTAATTTACTTCTGTTACCATGCCAATTTTTTTCTAGTTTTCCCAAAGTGCAGTTAAATAGTCCTCCTACAGTTAAGTTTTCCAAGTTTTGCCATGCTTATTGTGGGACACCTTTGTGCTTTCATGTGTGGGTCTCTTCTCTCCAATTATATTGTTAACAACCTGAGGAAAGGCACAAAGACTTTTCATTTTCTCGTATCAACTCTAACTAGCTCTGTATTGAGGACATAGCAAAAATGTAACAAGTATTTACTTAGTTATTTAATTTAAATCACCTAATTTCCATTAAGATAGGAAAATTTATAATATGAATATTTTAATTAAGGTAGGCAGACAGACTGCATAATGGAAATCTCCAAAAATTTATATTTTTTAAATAACAGTGCCCATTTCACAGTATTTGCTAAATATTTGATGATTTGCTGTAATCATAGGGCCAAATTATCTGTAACTTGATCTAAACACCTCATTGATCACTATGTAGATATCATCTAAAACATAATGAGATACTTTATATTAGCCAGTAAAGGTTAATGATGGAAACAAGTTTAAAAGCTCAGAAGGAAATAATTTTAATTTTAATGCTAATTGCTAATATCTCAGTATTTTTGCTATATTTTAAACATACCAAAGTTTATACACACTTAACACTAGCCAATAGGTCACTCAATCCTTATGATACTGACTTAAACCTTTCAGTCTTTTACATTATGCCCACTGTGGCCGAGTGCACATCCTTGTAGACAGCTGAGTTAAAGTGAAGTAATGGAGGAGGGCGAGGGTCACCTTCTGGCTCTGGTGCACACTGCTGCTGTGTCTCCCCTGGGTAAACAGTGCCTTTACAGTTTTTGGGTCATAGACCTACAAACCCTCAAACAGTCACCTCCATTTTTTTCAGATTCACATCAGATATAACAAACGAAGCCTTGGAAAGATTTTCCATTTACTTGGTTTTGTTTGCTGCCCTTTTTCACAGATATGATACTAACGTCTTTACGCAGCCAAAACCTCTGGAGATGCCGAGAAGAGGTTTAGGGATTTTGTAATTCATGAATCTTCTCTACTCATCAGCGGTGAATTAGTGCAGGTTTGCACAAGTATCTAGTAGCTGTTGTGAAATATTCAGTTATTGCCCGCCATAGTTATCTTGCTGCAGTGTGTACAGCACATAAACACCACTTCTTCTGTTGGCCATGTTCTAGCACCTTTCAGCTGTCCTCTGTCTATTCTCCCCTCCCTCCGGGACTTTCCAGGTTCCAGGCACCTCACGCTCCCCAACCTCAACTTCTACGCAAGCAAAGTTTGGGTTTCCACCTGGGGGGATGTATGATGTTTTCCTTTTAGTACCTGATGTGTTTCATTAGCATAATGTCCTTCAATTCCATCCATACTGTTGTAAATGGCGGCATTTCACTTCTGGTGGTTGAATAATGTTTATATCTCTATCTGCCTATATCTATCTATCATCTATCTATTATTATCTATCTATCTATCTATCTATCTATCTGTCTATCATCTATCTACCCATCATCTATACCACCCTTTTGCAGTGGTGTGAATCATGGCTGGGACCCTGCACATGCTAGGTTAGTGCTCTGTAGCTAAGCTTTGTCCATAGCACTTGTACCACATTTTTGATTCACTCATGCATCCATCAACACCTATGTTGATTCTGTATCTTGAATACAGTGAACACTAGCACAGTGAACATGCCGATACAGGTGTCTCAGGTACCTCGTTGAAATACTGAATAGAGTTTCTTTAGATATTGGCTCATTAGCAGGATTGATGGACCAATAGTAGTTCTATTTCTAGTTTTCTGAGGAAATTCCATCTTGTGTCCCTCAATAATGTTCCGATTTTCATTCACTTCAACAGTGTAGGAAAGTTCCTCTTTCTTTGCATTCTTTTCCATGTTTGTCATTTTTTGTCATTTTGATAGTAGCCACTGTAACTCTGGGGAGAGGATGTCACACTGTGGTTCTGATTACCATTTCTGTGGTGATTAGTGATGTGGAGAAACTTTTCCATACTAGCTGGCTGTGTACACCCTTTTGAGAAATGACTATTCAGGGTATTTGCACACTTTTCATTGAATTATTACCATGGCACTGAGTTGTTTGGGTACCTTATATGTCCTGGATATTAACCTGTTGTGAGTAGTTGACAAATATTTTTGCCCAAACTGTGGACGGTGTTTTTTTACTCTCTTTATTGTTTTCTTTGCTGTACAGACATTTTTCAGCTCGATGTGATTCCCTTGTCGATTTTTGCTTCTGTTGCCCTACTTTCATTGCATGTAGGTAACTTATTGCCCAGATGAATGTCCTAAAGCATGTCCTCTATAATTTCTTTTTGTAGTTTCAGAGGTTTGAGACTTATATTTAAATCATTGATCCTCTTTACTTGATTGTTTGTATATTATGACAGACTAGGTTCTAGTTTCTTTCTTTGGAATGTGGATATCCAGCTTTTATAGCACAATTTATTGAAGAGACATTTCCCTTTCCAATGTGTGGCTTTGGTTCCCTTGTCAAAAATCACTTGACAGTAAATTTATAGATTTATTTGTGAGATTTGTACCTTCTTCCATTTGTCTATACGTCTGTCTCTATGCCAGTATCATGCTGTATTGCTTACTGTAAACTTGTAGTATATTTTAAAGTCAGATATTGTAGTAACTCAAGCAGTGTTCTTCTAGCTCAAGATTGTCTGACTTATTCAGGTTCTTCTGAGGTTCTACTTAAATGTCAGTAGTCCTTCTACTTATGTGATGTCATTAGTATTTTTATATGGATTACACTGACTCTGTAGCTGTCTCTGATAAATAATATTTTAACAATATTAATTCTTCCAAATCATTAACATGGAATATGTGTCCATTCTGGGGAGATCTCTTCCATTCATTTCCATTTATTTCATTAGAGTTTTTTAATTTTTATTATGGAAGTTGTTCTCCTTGTTTAAATTTATTCTAAATATTTTACATTTTAATAGGTATTGTGAATGAGATTGCTTTATGGATTTTTTCAGCAATGTTGTTATTGGTATATTGAAACCACTAATTTTTATATGTTGATTGTACTTTACTGAATTCATTTATTAGTTCTAACAGATTTTGTTGAATACTTCAATGTTTTTTAGTGTATACAATTATGTCATCTGTGAACAATGAGAACTTAATCCTCTTTTATCCTATTTTAATATTTTTACTTTTATTCCCGTCTTGGTGTTCTAACACATCCAGCACTAATAGTAGTGAAAGGGAACATTCTTGTCTTGTTCCTGACCTTTAAGAAGGTGATTTAAACTTTTTCCCATTCAATATTGTAAGAGCTCTGGGTCTGTCATACATATCATTTATTATGTTGAGATACATTCCTTCCACATCGAATTTGTTAGGGATTTTTACTGAAAGAATGGCAAGTTTTATTGAACATTTCTATTGCATCTATGCAAATGATTGCACGATTTTGGTTTTTCATTCTTATGTTTATTGATTTGAGTATTTTAAGAAATTCATGTATCCTTGCGATAAATCCCATTTGATCTTGGTGCATTATTTTATTTATCTACTGTTAGATGTGATTTGCTATTAATTTTTTTGTTTGTTTAAATTTATTTTAAAAAATAAAAAGAAAGCATATTAACAAACACATCCATTTACAAAGTAGTATAAGAACAATACAAACAATACTGAGTTGCAAACAAAGTGGTAGGAAATTAACAAAAGTTGTTGTATTACATATTCATATCCTCAAAGTAGTATCTCAGGAAAACAAATAGAGACATGCAAATGTGATTAAGTAATTAATCATTAACCGATCCTTTCAGTAAAGTGATAGAAGTCAGTGTACAGCTATTGCTATTAATCTGACTCACTGAGAAATTACTGCTTTCATGTTCATCAGAGATATTGGTCAGTAGTTTTCTTTTATTGTCATACTCTTATCTGAATTTGGAATCAGGGTAACTTTAGCCCGGTAAATTTAGTTTGGAAGAGTTCCCTTTTTATTAATTTTTGGAATAGTTTTAGGAAAATTACCATTGTTTATTCTATTCATATTTGATAACATTTAACCATTAGGGGAAGCCAGCTGCTCCTGGCCTTTTCTTTGTTGGAAGACATTTTATTACTCACCAAATGCTATTAATTGCTATTTCTTGATTCAGGTAATTTATGTCCCCATGGTTTGATTTTGATAGGAGACTGAGATGTGGAAATTTATGTATTTCTTATAGGTTTTCAAATATGTTGGTGTATAGATGTATCCAATGTACTGTATTCCCATGATATTAGATGTAATATTTCTCTTATAATCTAAGATTTTACTTAAATAGAGCTTCTCTTTTGTATTTTGGTTACTGGTGTTAAAGAATTATCATTTTTTATCTTCTGAAAATACTTTTGTTTCATTAATATTTTGATATTGCTTTGGTCTCATCATTTATTTCTGTTCTGGTCTCTGTTATTTCTTTTCTTGTGTTAATTTTTAGTTTGGTTTTTTTCTTGCTTTTCTGTTTTCTATGTTGGGTTGCTACATTACTTATTTAAACTTTTTACTTGTTTTGCTCTCGTCTTTCTTTCAATTATTTGAAGACTGTTATAGTCTTCATCTTAGTATTGCTTTTGTGATAGTGTTTGTGATAGTGTTTGTGTCTGGATGTGTCTGGTTTGTGTCTGGATGTCCTCCCAAAGCCTCCTGCAGTCATGGGAGGGCTTCTAGAGTTTATGGTTGATTCATGGACCAATGCTGGGATTATGGGTGTGAGTGCTGCACCTGCCCTGGGGCGGGTGGCTGGCCTAAAATGTGTGGGAAGGAAAGAGGTCTGCTTGCTGCCACTCCTCCCTTTTTCTTCTTGCTTTTTTGCTGTTTTCTACCACCATAAACTATTGCTGTCTGCCATGTGTCACTCTCCCTTGGAACCAGCTGATTATGGACTGAAATTTCCATAAACTATGAGCTAAATAAACGTTTCCTTCCTTAGTTTTGGGTGTCTGCTATTTTGTTTCAGAAATGACAGAAAAGTAACTAAGACAGATGTAGATTTTGGTATGTCGTACTTTATTTTTCAACTGTTTTAATTTTCAAAAAATTTCCTTCTTGATTTCTTCATTGACCCATTCGTTGCTCAAAAGAATACTACTTTCTATGCCTATGTGAGATCATCTTCTTAAAGTCTGTTGATTTTCTTAATCTTTTCAAAAGCCAAATCTTTGCTTTATAGACATTTATTTTTAGATTCAATTTCATTTATTTTTGTTCTGATCTTTTAATATTGCTTTGCTTTTTTTTTTGCTTCTGTAATAGATTGAAGTGCCTTGTTATGTTTATCTGAAATATTTCTATTTCTTTATGTATTGTTGTAAAATCCATTGGGACTGCTTTTTGCTACATCTCTCATCTGGACACTTTTCAAAGTCCTCTAGCCTTGTACATGTAAGTACACATATGTGCATATTATGTATTTGCAATCATTATATCATCTTGTTGAATTGATTCTTTTCTCATTATACAGTGATTTTTTTTGTCATTATAATTTTTAAACCTCTAGTTCTTTTTTTTTTTTTTTTTTTTGCGGTACTGGGGATCGAACTCAGGACCCTGCGCTTGCTAGGCAAGCGCTTATTCCACTGAGCTATATCCCCAGCCCCCTGTCATTATAATTTTTGACATAAAATCTATTCCCTTTTTTCTGATGTAAGTAGAGCTATTCTGCTCACTTTTGTGTTTGCCTTGCATGGAATATTTGTTCTAACTTCACTTTCAATGAAGAGACAGAAATAAGACCCCAAAATATTTTAATTATTAAAATTAATAAGCATCAAATGGAAAACATTTGTTTAGTATGTTAAAAATAGGAGTATCAAAAAAGATATAAAATTTTAAGCAAATAAAAAATAATCCAATTAATAATCCAATGTGCAAAGCACAGGTTAAGAATTTGACCAATATGTCATTTTATGCACAAATTAATGTCACATGTACATAAAGAATGCTCCTAGGAGAAATAAACACTACTTTGGAGTCGTCAAAGATATTTAACAGAACAGAAAAACATAAAGACAAAAGTAAAAAATACTAATTTTTTCTGAAAATTATGAATTTTATCTAATAATCATTATTCAAAAAACAAAGATTTGAGTCAGAAATTGTGAGAAAATATTGCAAAATGTATACGTGACAAATAATTGTATCTAGAAAACCTAAAACTTTACTTACAATCATCTAACTTTTACAGTATATCTGGTTTTTATTTTTATTTTTATTCTTTAAATATGTCTAGTTTTTAAATGTGTAAAAGCAATAGAACATTAACAAAAATATTTTTTCTAAAGTCTTAAAAGGAGAATAACATATGTCTATCAATAGATAAACAGATAAACAAATTTTGTTACATTCATGATAGAATATTACAATAAAAAGTTTACTGGTGTATGCCACAGGGTGGACGTAAGGTAGTTTATAATACAGCATTACATTTAAATCTAAGGACAGGCAAAGCTACTCCATAGAGAAAGGTGGTTCTGAGAGGCGCAGGGCTGACGAGACGCCCTGGAAGATCGCGGTGTGGCACACATATTTGGTTGTGTCCCTGTGGATGGCATTATTGAAGATTCATTTGTACAGTTTATTCTATGAAAATATATCAATAAAAAATAAAATTTAATGCACAGTTCTCAAATAATTTATTATCTTATATACTTATGTTATTAAACAGGAAAGAATAAAAACTAAGCATTCAATTTAAGAAATTATAAATCTTATGAACAGCTAATGAACAATAAAGTCAACCAGGATCAGTCATAAATATGAGTCAAGTGAATGACCAAATACAGTATCAAAGGCCAGGGAAGTCTGTGCTAATAGTTCCAGTGTCCTAAGAAATATGACCAACCTTTGGCAAAAGTCATTAAATAAAGTAAAGAAAATTCAAATGCATTACCCAGATTGAACATGAGGGTATAAAAATGTTTGCAATAACTATTTTTGTAAAAATATTATGAAGATGTTTGTAAATTAAGACATATGAAATAATTCTAAAGTATGTAAATTTGACAAAAAAATCACCCGATCTGATTCTTGTCAATTGTTTTGAGTTTGATTTTTCAATGAGACAAAAATCAATACCTTAAAATATTTTTCTATCAAGAAAACTTCAGGTCCAGATGATCTTACATGCAGGTTCTATCGAACATTTGGGGAATGACTCATCTCACGCTTATGTGAAATCTTCTGTAGAATAGTATGAGACGTCTCCAACTCATTTGTAAATCTAACACAATGATAATCACATCAAAGAGAAATAGAGCATTAGAAGCTATCATATGCAAGAGAAAAAGTACAAACACCCTCACAATTTATTAACTAATTGCATGCAGCAATATTTAAGAAGGAACTATGAAGAAGAAATGGTCTAGAAGGAGATTGAATATTAGAAAATCAATCTCTAATGCATTGGTTTAATACCCTAATTGATTTTCATCAAAGAAAGACATACAACTAAATGCACAATACAGTATACTAACAGCCATTTGGAAATCAAGGAGATTGGGAACAATCAAGGAACTTTGATGGAATTATGGAGCAAAATAATGAAACATTAAAATC
Organism: Dinomys branickii; assembly: GCA_004027595.1. NCBI lineage: Eukaryota > Metazoa > Chordata > Mammalia > Rodentia > Dinomyidae > Dinomys > Dinomys branickii. Next base: position 55,789 of record PVLD010009564.1, read on the forward strand.
CCTTTGTTTCCCACTGAGATCAAGGCAAGTATCATTCCATCATCTGGAAATCCTAAATAATGAAGAAAGGCAAAAGGAAAAGGCAGGTTCCAAGTATTAGAGATAAGAGATGAACCCATCATTGACTGATTTTATTATTTATGTATATGAACAAAATTGTGCTTAGAAAATTAAGGCAATAAGTGAAATGTTAGCAAAATCTGCACATACAGCATCAATTTAAGTCAGTTGCATTTACCAGGAAGAACAGAAATTTAATGCAAAATTAGTTCCTATTAAAAATAGGAAAAAAAATGTAAAGATGTAAGGTGCTTGAGAGCAGAACTAAAAACGCATACAAAATCTTTATAAAAATATAAAAAGTTCTTTAAACATAATGAAAAATAGTAAAACAAATGAGAGGATATATCATGTGCAGGGACACAGACTAATATTCACTTTATATTATACCATAAATTCAGTCAAATCTTACAGAATCTGACAAATACGGTCTTATTATTTATGTTACAAAAAGTAAAGGGCTACGATGCTCCTGTAGATGAAGAATTACATGAGAGTCTCTCCCTGCCATAAAACAAAACTTACTGAAACATATACTCAAGTAAGACAGTATTATAGCCATATGCACAAAGACAAACTGGTCACTCAATCAGAGTGGAGCCCAGAACTGGTCTTGAGTACATGAAAACGAGATTCACGAGGGACGGCACCACTGGACAGTGAGTAAAGGATGGGTCATTTAATACAGTGTACAGGCATTGATTATAAAAATGAAAAACATAGTGTTGGTCTGTGTCTTAAAAAATTAGTGAAAGTTAAGTACAAAAATACTAAATATGAAAAGAATTCTGAGATACTTGTAGAATACCAAAGAAGATATGTTTATAATTTTGGAATTTAAAGGAAAATTTTAGGACACTAAAACACACAAACCATAAAGAAAATTATTGATAAGTTTGTATACTTTAAAATAAGAAATTTATCAAAGGAAAGAATTAAGATATGGAAAAATATGCCACAGAATAGAATATATTCTGGCATGTAAAATGCAAAAGATTACTTTTATACAATATGTGAATTAACATAACAATTCTGAAGTAAGTATAAATTAATAACAAAGCAAATAATACAAGAATTTGCAGCCAGGCATGGTGGCACATGCCTGTAACCCCAGCACTCAGGAGGCTGAGGCAGGAGGATTGCCATGAGTTCAAGGTAAGCCTGGGATACATAGTGAGTTCAAGGCCATTGTGAACTGCATAGCAAGACCCTGTCTCAAACAAACAGACTAAAAAGAATGGGCAAAAGGGTATTAGCAGACATTTCAGAGAAGAAAAGCCATCTGTCATCAACAAAGCAAATGAATACATATGTGACCAACCTCAAATGTAGGTTATAAACAATGAAATAACAGCTCAACTCTGTCAGGTTGGCAAAGTTAAAATATTAGTTAATATCAAGTGTTGATAACTATGTAGAAAAGTAGAAAATATTGTATCTGCTGTTGGTGGGACTATAAATTCTTTTAGACATTTTGAAAACTGATGATATTTAATGCATTGTGATATAGAGTCTATGCCTTAGAATATTTACATCTAGAAATAGGCTCTTAATTTATTACAAGTATCCACAAAAAGCACATTCCAAGTGACATTACTTATTATTTTAAAAAACTGAAAATAAAATTTTCAAGTTAGTTGCTTATCAGTATCTGCAGATGCTGACTCTAGGTTCAGGTATGTTAAATACTCAAGTCTCTTACACAAAAGGATTTCATATTTGCATATAACCTGTACACACCATTCCTATACTTCAACCATCCCTGGGTAACTTATGATACCTGATAGAATGCACATGCTATACAAATTGTTGTTATACAGCACATCTTTATGTTATATGCTGTAGAATGAGATAATATACAACACTTTAAATGAGTTCATTATAGCTGTGTCAACATAGCTGATGTTTTAATCACAATATTGAGTTCAGCCACAGAATGTATAGAGAATGATTGCATTATGCCAGGTGTAAAAATAAGTAATATATTATTTGGAGTTCTACAGTTATGTAGAACTAACTGTAGTTAGTTAGCCTACAAAGAATAGTAAAGAAATGAAAACAGTCTTCAGGTAGGTGGCTACTTTTTGTTATGTTTTCTATCTGGATGTCCCCCTAAAGTCTCCTGCACTCACAGGTGAGGTTTTGGAAGGGGTCTGAGCTTTGATGTGGAAGGCAGGGTCCGGTCCTGCGAGGCAGACCAGTGGGGGAAAGGCAGCCTGAGAGGTGCACCTTGCCCTTCAGCTCTCCCCTTCTCTCTGCTCCCAGCCACTGCGAAGGCAGCAGCATCCCCCGCTCCCAGAACTTTCTCCTGTGCTGCTTTGTATTTCAGGCTGTCTGACATGGACCAAAATTTCTAAAACATGAACCAAAATAAACTTCTCCTTCTTATTTGGTGGGTGTCAAGTATTTTGTCCCAGTGACTAGAAAGTGACAGAGATAACTTAAATGTTAAAGACATGAAGAGCTAGAGAGGGAAGGGTTCACAAAGAGTCTCAAAGATACTCCTAATGTTTTATTTTTTAAAGCTGGGTGGAGAATTTATAATATTCATTTTATCATTACTTTTTGCATATCTACTTATAAATAGTTATTTTATATAGATGATATAATTTTTTTTCTAAACAGAAACATGCAAGAGGATCATTGTGAATTTGAGACCAGCTTGTGTTACAAAGTGAGCTCAAGGCCAGCCTGAATTGCATAGTAAGACTCTGTCTCAAAAAGACACACACAAAAACCCAAAAAAACAAAAAGCGAAAACATGAGTAATAATGCATTTTTCTTTCCAAAACTGATAATACTCACTGAATATAGCTTTACAAACAGAATAAATGCTTAGGTATTTTTGGAGACAAAAATATTTAGTGCTTCACTTTGGCCTACAATAGGGCCAAGAAAATATTTTAATTTTTTTAAAATGGTAAAAGTCATATGTAGCCCTGAATAGTTTCTGTAACACTGCTGCCTATGTATTTTAGCTTTGGTTCAAAGTGAGCCATAGGAATGGCTGTAGTCATAAAAAAGTGGGATGGGTTATTTGTTAGTTTATGTTTTCTGCTGTTCAGAATGCCAACCTGGATCTACAACCTCTGCTTCTACTGACTCAGGATGGCTGCTCCGTGGCAGTCAGCACATGGATTTCAGAATGTTCTCCTCAGATACCTCCTGACTCCAGTGATATTGCCAGGAGGATCAGACCTCTTTGGGAGAACTGGCTTTTGATTAAGCCTGGAAAATGTTAGTCTTCCCAGGTTAGGAGTCTTCATTACGTCCTTCAAAAGGAAACTACTTCACCTTGCTGTGTGCCCTGAGCAACCTGGAAACACTGGTTCAGATGGTCCGTGAACCACTGACACTGTGGACTGCATTTGGGCCCGCCCTGTGCGTGCCCGGAGCTGCCTGAGGATACTGGATCGGGAGACCACAAACTGCTGACATTGCAGGGTGCATCTGGGCATTGTACATACCCTGAGCTCCTGGAGGACACAGAAACAGGCAGTCTGCAATCACCGCCAGTGCAGCCTGTATCTGCCTCTTGCACATGCCCTGAACTACCTGGAGTCACTGGATCAGGCCATCTCTCCACTAATACCAGGATTGGCGGCTGAGCACTGAGAGAGCCAGGTATACCTCATCTACTTCCTGGAGACAGTAGAGCAGGTGACCTGTGATCCTGCCACCATTACAGTCTGTCTCTCAGGACTCTGGGCCTTGAGCAGCCAGGAGACACTGGCCCAGATGCCTTAGAAACCACTGACACCTGGGTTCATATCTGGGCCCACCATGCATGTGCCCTGAGCCACCTGGGGATACTGGATCAGGTGGTCCAGGAACTGCTGACACCATGGCTCAAGCCTGACATTACACATGCTTTGAACTCCCTGGGGTCACAGGATGAGGTGTTCTGTGATCCCCACCAGTGCAGCTCATGTCTGGCTCCTGCACACATCCTGAGCTACCTTGAGAAACTTGATCAGGCAGTTCATGAACTGCTGACCCTCCAGTTCATTCTTGGGCTCTGCCTATGCCCCGAACTGCCTGGGGGCACAGGACCAAGTGGACACTGATTACACCCCCAGTGCAGCCCGCATCGGGGTCCTGCAAGTGTTCTGAGCTACCTGGGGCCACTGGATTGGCAGTCTGTGATCTGCAGACATCACAGTTTATGTGGGAGACCTGGGAGAACTAGGTACACTCCACCAACTGCCTGGTGACCCTAGAGGGAGCAACTCATCTTGGCAGCCACTGAGGGGCAAGTCTGACCATCAGAAAAGCTAGAGATGCTAGTAACCTTTGCTGAACTGCCAGGAAAGAGGGAGACTGGGCTCTTTGCCTCTGACATTAAACATGACAAGGCAAAGGACTAAAATGCAATCTCATCTCAGAAATCCACCCCACTCAGAACAGGTCCAGGAGACATCGAGAGAGGAGAACTTGGTAATTACACACCTGAAATCTCTGAAAGGATTGCAATGGAAGTAAAGAAACACCTCCATCAGGCTATCGAAGACATCAGGTCAGAAATAATCTCTCAGGTAAAAAATGAAATGACAACAATAATGAAAGAATTGCTCAGCACAACTAAAGAGGACACACATAAAAATAGACGAGCACAGCAAACTGATGGAAATGTTAAATGAACAACATAGGAATTAACTAGAATGTATGTAACAGATTCAAAGAGATATCCAGGAAATCAAAACTTCCACTGAAAGTTGGCAAAACTGCTTGAATGAAACCTAAGATAGAATTTCAGATCTTGAAGACAGCATGGCAGCTAGTGATTGTGAAAGAAAGGATCTCTTAAAATTAACAAGGAACGGGAAAAATCAATTCAACAGCCGCAAGACAAGGCAAAGAAAAATATGTAAGACTGAGAGGAGCCAACAAAGCCGAAGGAGGCAACACAAATGACCTAAAAAGAATATTTGCAGAAGTAATAGCAGAAAATTTCCCAAGCATGGAAAAAGAATCTGACTTGCAGTAAGTAGTCATATAGAACTCCAAATAGAGCCAAAATAAAACTACACCCAGACATGTAATCAAGATCCCAGATATCCAGCAAAAGAACAGAATATTAAAAGCTGCTAGAGAAAAGAAACAGATCACCTATAAAGGAAAACCCATCAGAATCACAGCATATTTCTCAACACAAACAATCAAATCGAGAAGAGCTTGGAGTGAAGTATTACAAGTTCTGAGACAACACAGCTTCCAACCAGGATTGACATATCCTCCAAAAGTATCTTTTAAATTTAATGGAGAAATAAATATTTCCAAGATGAAGAACAACTGAAGAACTTCATGAGTGTCAAACCACCACTACAAAGAGCACTAAAAGGTATTATAGACAGAGAGAAAAATGACCACAATTTGAAGAACAACAATAGAAAGGAAACATCAAGCAGAGCAAGCAATTAAACAGATAGAAAAAGTAGGAAACCAACATGACAAAGACAACCCAACACATATGAGTTATACCCATTGATGTAAATGGCCTCAATTTACCAGTCAAAAGAAACAGACTGGCAGAATGGATTAAGAAACAGAATCCAACAATATTCTGTATACAGGAAACACATTTTACTCAAAAGGAAATCCATAGACTGAAAGTCAAAGGATGGAAAACAATTCTTCATGCAACAGGATCCCAGAAAAAAGCAAGGCTACCTATTCTGTTTGCAGAAAATGTAAACTTCAAACAAAAAACAATAAAAAGATATAAAGAAGGTCACTACATACTTGTTAGGGGAAAACTGCAAGAAAAAGAGATAACAATCATAAACATGTATGCACCAAATATGGCAACAACAAACTATATAAGACAAATCTTTTTTTTGTTTAGTACTGGGAATCAAACTCATGACCTCATACTTGCCAGGCAGGTGCTTATACTGCTGAGCTATATCCCCAGCCTAAAGAAATCTTAACAGACATGCGAAATCAAATAACTGATAACATTATTGTAATAAGGGGCCTAAACACTGCTCTGACACAAAAAGATAGGTCAACTAGACAAAAATTCAGCAAAGAAATAGCAGATCTGAACCAAATCTGCAAAAAAATGGACTTAGTAGATGTTTACACAGTGTTCCTCCCCACAAAAATGGAATACACATTCTTCTTGGCTGTACATGGAACATTCTCTAAAATAGACCACATTATAGCCCGTAGAGCATGCCTAACTAAATGCAAAGGAATTGAAATTATCCCATGTATATTATCTGACCACAGTGCTATGAAATTTGAAATCAATGACAAAAGGAACCAACAAACTCCATAAACACTTGGAAATTAAATAACAACCTCCTAAACAACCAGTGGACCACGGAAGAAACTAAAGAAGAAGTTAAAAAATACCTACAAACAAACAAAAATATAAATACAACCTACTTGACTCTGTGAGATGCAATGAAAGCATCAGAGGGAAATTTATAGCAGTGAACCCACACATCAGGAAAGCAGCAACAGAACAAATAAATTGCCTAATGCTCCACCTCAAACTTTTAAAAAAAGAACAAGTCAAGCCCAAAGCCCAAAGAAGGAAGGAGATTACAAAGATCAGGGCAGAAATGAATGCAATTAAGACGAAGAAAACACTACAAAAATAAAAACATCAAAGAGTTGGTTCTTTGAAAGAATAAATTAGATTCATAATCCCCTAACAAACCTTATCAAAAAAGAAAGGAAAAAACACAAATTCATGCAATAAAGAATGAAAAGGATGAAATCACTACAATTCCTACAGAAATTCAAAACATTATTAAAATCTACTTTGAAAATCTTTACTCCCATAGGTTAGAAAAGTCAGAAGAAATGGACAGATTCCTAGATATGCAAGAATTACCAAACTTGAATCAAGAAGGCATAAAGATCCTGAACAACCCAATATCAATTAAGGAGATTGAAAACATGATTAAAAAATTACCAACAAAAAGAAATCACCCAGGCCCTGATGGAGTCACAGTAGAATTTTACAAGAAATTCAGAGAAGATTTAATGCCAATACTCTATAATCTCTTCAATGAAATTGCAAAGGAAGCATTTCTCCCTAACTTATTTATGGAGGCAAGAGTTATACTGATAACAAAACCTGAGAAAGACCCAACCAAGAAAAAGAACTACAGACCAATCTCCCTAATGCACATAGAGGCAAAGATATTCAATAAAACAGTTGCAAATACAATGCAGCAAATCATCAAGAAAATCATACACCATGACCAAGTGGGATTCATTCCAGGAATGCAGGTATGGCTGAAAATTCACAAATCAATACATGTTATACACCATATCAATAGAGCCAAAAACAAAAACCACATGATGATCTCAATAGATGCAGAAAAGGCTTTTAACAAAGTGCAACATGGATTCATGATAAAAAGCATATAGAATATAGGAATCGATGGTATTAACCTCAATCTGAACAAAGCTATCTATGACAAACTAACAGCCAACATCATACTAAATGGACAAAAACTGAAGGCTTTCACTTTAAAATCAGGAGCAAGACAAAGATGTCCACTGTTACTGCTCCTATTCAACATAATTCTGGAAGCATTAGCCAGAGCAACTAGGTAAGAGAGAGAAATAAGGACAGGAAAGGAAGAAGTGAATTTATCATTGGTTGCAAATGATATGATACTCTACATGGAACACCCCAAACACTCCAGCAAAAGACCCCTTGAGTTAATTAACAAATTCTGTAGTGTAGCTGGATACAAGGTGAACGCTCAAAAATCAATAGCATTCCCATATACAAACAACAAACAGACTGAGAGAGAAATTAAGGAAACTATAGCTTCACCATAGCAGCCACAAAAATGAAATATTTAGGAATCGACCTAACAAAAGTAATAGCTCTATTCAATGCAAACTACAGTACTCTGAAAAAAGAGATGGAAGAGGATTTCAGTAATTGGAAAAACATTCCCTGCTCATGGATAGGAAGAGGCAACATTGTGAAAATGGTGATACTACCAAAATTGTTGTACAGATTCAATGCAATTCCCATTAAAATACCACTAGCATAGCTCATCGATCTGGAGAAAACATTCCTAAAATTCATCTGGAACCAGAAGAGACCCAGAATAGCTAACGCAAGCCTGGGCAACAAAGACCAGTGAGGTGGCATCACAATCCCTGACCTGAAATTAGACCTCAAAGCTGCTGTGATAAGATCAGCATGGCACTGGCCAAAAGGAACAGACCTGAAGAACAATGGAGCAGACTGGAAGGTGCAGCCACAACCACAGACACGCTCAGCCGCCTGAGTAAGCGGCTGTGATTAAGAAATGAACCCATAAGAAATGCTAGTGAGGCCATGTAGAAATAGGAACTCTTTTCCATTGCTGGTGGGATTGCAGACTGACGAAACCACTGTGGAAATCAGTTTGGAGATTGCTCAGCAGACTAGTATTAGTGGTCCGATTTAACCCAGGTATTTCCCTTCTGTGTATTTTCCCAGAAGAACTGAAAACGTCGTATCATAGTGATGTACGGGCCCCCGTGTTTTTAGCAGTGCAATTTGTAATAGCTGAATAGTGAAGGCGACACAAATGTCCATCCAGTGAGGCCTGGATAAAAAAGTTGTGGCACTTTTATGTAATGGAATATTACTCAGCTACAAAGAAAGATAGACTTGAGGCTTTTATGGGTTAGGTAAAAGGTCACAACTGGAGACCATACATGATCATAAGTGTGTAAGCAGCATATTGTCTCACTAGTTTAAGAACCTGAAAGCGTGGCTTATATGGGATAATCAAGCCTGAAGTACAGGAGCAGAATGACTTGTCAATTGAGGATTCATCATAGTGACCAGCTATGCATCACAGTGACAAGTAACAGACCAAAGTAACAGCTAGGTAAGAAACAAAAAGCAACAGGAACTATAACCAGAACTGTTACTTGGCCCACTACCAACCCAAAGTATACTGGCTGGCAATCATCTGCGGCCTCACTTCTCTCCTCTTTTACTTTCCTGGTGAATATTTCCTGGGCATATTATCTATGATCTTTTGAGACAAAGCCCAAGTAGAAGCAGTGATACTCGGCTGATGGTGACTTCATGTTATGTTTTCTCTCTGGCTGTTTCCCCAAAGTCTCATGTCCTCGTAGGTGAGGTTTTCAGAAGGTGATTGAGCACTAACTGTGATGTTGGAAGGTAGGGCCTGGTCGTGAGAGGTAGGCCAGCACAAGGAAGGTGGGTTGTTTTTACCCAGAAACAGAGTGTACTCAGTATCTGTCAGGGGCTTTATTTTTAGGTCCAGTACAGAATGTGGTACCTGCATAGTTATGGTTGTCAGTGACTCTAGGATGGGCCCCAGCCAAGGTCCCCAAGATACCTTATTATAATTTTTATTATAATTATAATTATATTATAATTTTTCTAAGTTACTTTTAGGGAGAGACATAATTTAGGACTGTTTGTGTCTCCTCAAAAATTACTCTGGCAAGACAGGGAGAGACTTAATGAGATCTAGGAGAGAACCCAATGTGCCTTGGATGCTCATCAAATCTTGGTCAAGTGTTTGGTTGATTTTTATGTTCACCTGGGACAATTTGTAGAGTTTAAGGCAAAAATCACAGTTAGAGGGCAGGGAAGGAAGGAGGAAGGTAAGCAGCACAAGAATCAAGAGGAATAGGTACGGAGCAATCCTGTAAACCTTGTCCTCAAGCTTCAGCTGTACATGCAGAGTGACCAGAGCAGGGTTTTGAATGTGTTGTCTCTTTAGAGTGAGCCCCAAAGGAGCTGTCCAGGTAGATTCAACAGTGGATATAAAGCTGGATTTCTGGAACTTGTAGAGGTAGTTAATATGCACCTCAGTTATATGTGTGCACAAGAATGTCCATAGGTATAGCTAGGCTTTTAATTAGTTACAAGTTGTTTATATAGGGTTATAATTTTTTTCTGTGTAATCTATCTATGTATCATGAAATGGAATCCATCTTAGTATCCCATTTAAATGTCATCCATCTTTTTTTCCTACAGGTATAAATGAGGAGAGTCCACTGTACTGGCTGTGATCAGGTCCAGTGACATAGACGCTGAAGCCTGAGCTAGATACAGGGGTGCAGGGCTTGCATTGCAGCTTGAGCTTCCAGAACAAATGGTGGCTGCAGGTCTAGCTCTGCTTTTCCTTGAGAACCAGGTACATATTCTCTGGCTGGGGATGACGTTTAGTCAATCAGATCCCCAAAGTGGGCTTAGCAGGCTTCCAAACAGCAACAAGAAGCAGTAGCAAGAGAATTTTGGACAAAATATCTTTGTCCAAGGTATTCACATAGCACATCTAGCCCACTGGACTTCATTGTTAATGGAGCTACTTTCATCAATAAACAGGGTATACTTAGCACCTGTCAGGGGGTTTATTCTCAGGTCAAGTACAGCATATGACACCTGGACAGCTAGGTCTTGGCTTAAGGCGAGCTTGTCAGTGTTTTGATCAGAAGGACAGTGGCTGTTAGAGTGTGGAGGCAAAGGTGGGGAGGCAACCTGCCTTGGTTTCTTTTCTCTCATTGCTGAGACGAAATACCTGATGCCCAGAATTAAGGAAGGAAAAGTTTATTTAGCTCACAGTCGGTGGAAGTTTCAGTCTATAATAAGCTGGCTCCAAGGCAGAGTGGCACATGACAGAGGGCAACAGTCATAGCAGCAGAAAACAGCAAAAGCAGCAAGAGCAAAAAAAAAAAAGGAGGAGGCAGAGAGCAAGGTTCATTCCCTCCCTTATGTTGCATGCAAACTACCTGCCCCAGGGTGAGTGTAGCACTCATATCCATAAACCCAACATTGGACCATGAATCAGCCATAACTCTAGAAGCCCACCCCATGCCTGCATGAGGTTCTGGGGCAGCATCCAGACACAAACCGTAACATAGCCCTAAGTGACTGGATCCAAGTATTTGCATGAGTCATCCAGGAGCTGACAGTCTGAGTAAGCACCATTGTTTTTGTGAACTCAAGGATCTAGATGCTAGAGAAGCCAGCAGCTCCAAGAAATTGCAGCAGCTCTAAGAGCTTTTTCTTATAAACAATTTCTGCCAAAGATTGTAGCTGAGCTTTTGTGCCTTTCCAGCAGGCAGCTTGGATATCATTAATTAGAAGTGCTTTTTCAAAGAGGAAACAAGTTTTTTAGCCTCCAGGAGATTGAGGCCATGTCAGCTGGAAAGGGCCAATTAAAGGCATGAAAAGGCCTTCCTTAGGTCCAGGAAGGTGTACCAGCAGGATGCGGATGGCAGAAGACTGAGGCAATGTATATGGAGGGCAACCACAGCAGCATTAAATGCTTGGAGACCTTGAACTGCCTTTACAGCAGAAGAGGTGTGCTTTAGCAGTTTGACAGTCTATTATTTTTTCTTGGGGGACCATGATGGCAAGCAGGAGGGAAGGAGAAACAGGCTGTCTTGCAGAAATGGTGCTGGTGGCTTAGCCAAATCTGTTTTTAGTGTCTCCTCAAAAATGGTGGGAAAATTTTTAACCCCTTGTGGCTATTGAGTCCAAGTGAGTTGTGTCTTGTCTCGGGATTTTCCCGGTTGAAGGGGCTTATGGGAACAAATTGAAAGCAGAGAAAGACATCTTTTAAATGTAGACATGTTAATCAGGTGGCATCTGGAGGTAACAGTCCAAAAAGGGTACATGGATTATGAACTGCTGAGTTCAAGGTGATGGCTGCATTGTTGATGGCATGGAGATCTTGCCCAAGGTGATTAACACTCTATCAGGCCCCTGAAGTGCTTTAGGTTGCTGAGGGGTATCTGGAGCATGGTTGGTGGTTAAGCCCAGAGGTGAGTCTTGGCCCATACCTCTGGGAGCAGAGTTTTCAGAATATCAATACTGTGGTTATCTACCTCAGGCTGATGCAGGTGTCGTCATCCTCAGGGAAAGTGTAGGATTAAACAAGAGACTGGATGACTGGCTTGGTGACAAGAATTTATGTTTGTTGAGGTGTCCTCCCGGGCTCCAAGTTCATGCCTGGAAGAAGGGGCAATAGGCAAGAGTTTTAGCTGCCCCAGTGATGGTAACTTTTTGCCAGAGGGAACTTTTGAAAGCAGAGAGTTCTGTTCCATTGTGTGTGAGGCCTCTAACATTTGCAATGATTTTGGGTTCTCAGGGGGCCTAATTTGATAGAAGCTGGCCTGTCCTACCCATCCAGGCCCAACAGGGTGAGGACAGGTTCAAGTTGAGCTGGTCCTCTTTTTCTTTTTGAAATGCAGTAATCAGTTGGGTTTCATTTTTAACTCTGTAAAAGCCTTTTATCCTACAGTCAGGGACTGTGAGATTTGACTAGTTAGTTCCCATCTCTGACATCCTAGGTATGTGTTGTGTACCCTTGAATAGACAAAGGGTGGGTGCCCCTCAGAGAGAGGCCATTCAGATGCCTGCGTACCTGTATTCCTCACAAGGACTTAGGCACAACTCAGCTAGGTAGGGTGCAAGGCCTCTGTTATGCCATACATCAATCACCACAGAACTACAGGTAAGGGCCCAATCTGCCACTGTGACCAGTGCTTCCTAGTCTTGGTGCACAGACAGAGTAGCCTACTGTTTACACTGTCCATTCCACTCTCACACATTCATTCAGCAGCCTCAGAGATTACACATTACAACCCCCTTCCTTTCAGGGTGGTTCTAACTAATGAGAGTTGATCAGACACTCTTTCTGCTTGAGCTGAGCAGGACTATAGACCGACTAACTGGGGTGCCCTTGGGGTCTTACCAGAATCAAATAGGCAGGTAGGCAGACAGACAGACAGACAGACAGACAGACAGGAAGACTGTAACCTCCTCCCTTTGAGGTCCAATGTGAGCCACTCAAGTGCAGAGCCAGGAATCCATCTCCAAACTTCTGAGGAGACTCAAGAAATCTCAAGGACATGCTTTCCCATCAGGACCTGAAGAGGTCCTTGTCCTGTCTGTAAGAGCCATGACCAGTGACTGAAGAAGTCAGCATGATCAGTCTTCCTAGCCAGCGCAGAAGATGTTGGCTTCCTGACAAGGCAAGCAGAAATATTGCAATGACACCCAGGATTGGCAAGCAGATTTGTTCATATTGATGGGCATTGATTGGGATCTTTGCCAAAATATGAAGCCCTTGTCTCTGGTGGTTGGGGTTTATATGGGATGAGCAAGCAGGAAATATGAGAGCAAAATGTCTTGTTCATTGAGGAATGGTTCTTACAGTGTGCATCACAGTGACCAGCTATGCATCACAGTGATCAGCCATTTCTAGGAGACATAAGCAACAGGAACTGGAACTCTAACTATTACCTGGGCAACTAACAAACTGAAGTATACTGGCTCGGGGTCATCTTCTGCTACTGTGTAGGGATGTTTGTGGTGCGGCAAAGCCTCAAAAGGAAAGCCATTTACAGAAGTGCATTTTCCAAGCCTTTGAATGGCTTTGCCATAACCACAAAATCAGCTTTATATTGTCTAGCAGAAAAGAAACCACTGTCATTAGCACAAAAGAGAGTAAAATTTCTGTGTTACTCTCTTTTGTCTGAAATTGTCATTTTGTTTAGCCACTTGAAAATAGTATGTCTGGTTCACTTGCTTCTTTGGTTCACCTATGGTGATTGCTGTAATAGATACCTACACTCTAAAGGGCCTGACCTAATCTCACTTGAGATCAATACTAAATAAAATTAAAATTTAATTTATTTGTGAGAATAAATTGATGTCTGTGTGGAAATTCACATATTCCTGAATAGTATATCATGATATTTTGCATTAACGCTCCATATTTTGGTGTTATTTATAAGATATGCATTTACATTATATGGTACCTTATGTAAAAATGTTTATCAAATATTCTCCAAAAATTTAAAATAAATAGAATTAAATATTAAATAAAGCCAGATAAAAAGAAAATAAAAAAGAATAAAAAATCACTATTGGCCTCTTTCCCATTAATTCTTAGAGAGATGCTCTCCCCACCAGATCAAAAATCTTTCTAATAGGTCTAAGGCATCCCAAATTCTATGAGAACATGTTTTATTAATGTAAGAGGCAATTTACCTATTTAGCTTATAAATAAGCAACTAGGAAGTGGCAGAGCCCCAGGGCAGTATAGCTGGTCAGTTGTACTGAGAGAAATTGAAAGGAGAATAGGCAATAAAACCAGACTTCAACCAAAAAAGGCATTCCTCCTACAAAATGTAAAGCAACCTCTCCCTACATCCAGGCCTGAGTTTCCAGGAATGTAAAAATGTAGAAAACTGATTTTCTTTGAACATCTGTGTTACGGTTGATACATTGTGTCAACTTGGGGAGTCTGGAGGTTTAGCTGAGTAACTCAGCGGTTGTAGATCTTGGGGTGAAAAGGACATGCCCTTACCCTTCTGGGATGTTGCTTATTGTGTTAATTTGGGAAGTTTAAAAGGTTAACTATGTGATTCAGCAGGAAGCCAGGGTGCTTACTTTGTACACATCCTGAGCCTGTGGAAAAGGAAGGCATGGAGATTGTGTGAGAGCTACACGCCCCTTGGGTGGGGGTGGCTGTTTACAATGTAAGGGAAGAAAAGAGGCTGCTTGCCTGCAATTCCACACATTTGCTGGTGGTTTGCTGCGCTGAAGAGTTTGCCCTCCGCCTCTGAAGCAGCCAAGTATGGACTGAAACCTCCACAAACTGTAAGCTAAATAAACCTTTCCTTCCTTTATTTTGGGTGTTGGGTATTTTGTCTCAGCAACGAGAAAAAAGTAACCAAGACAATCTGTTTCCTTTCAACTCTATATGCTGAATAACCGGCTTAGAGACCCTGAGTTCCCATCAGCCGTTTTAATCGCACAGAAGCACCTGTGTTAGGTGAGCCCTGGACCCCTGAGCAAGCTCCTATGATCTGCTTCTCTGTATAAGACCTTGACAAAGAAAGCATTCCAAGCACCTCGCTTTCCACAACCCTTCCCAGCCGGGGGCTTTTTATTCTCGCCGTGTCCAATAAACAAGCACACTCATGCCTTCCTCCTTTTAGTCTGTAATTTCATTCTTGAACATCACGAGACAACAGCTCATTTCTGCAGTTTGTATGGAGCTAGGTGTTTCATTCATCACACATTCCGCATCCTTGCTGCTTTGCAATGACATTGTGGATCAACCCTTTAATCTGCTTTCTGTCTTCTAAGGTGGAAAATATTTAGAGTTTTTTGAAACAGATGTTTGATAGTTTAAAAAGGATAAATAATTTTGTGTTACTTTTGTGTTACTTAGCACTCTTGATTTAAAGGGAGTTCTTAAACCTCTGTTACAGTCTTTCTCGTGACTTTCATCATTCCTGACTGTATATATTGAATCATCACAATGAAAACTTACTGATAGCCTCACAAAATAATAGGTATTTCAGTCAGCTTTAGTGATGCATGCCTGTAATCCCAGCACTTCCACGGGTGAGGCAGGAGAATTCTAAGTCTGATGCTAGCCCTAGCAATTTAGAGAGACCCATCTCAAAATAAAACTTTTGTAGGGATGGCGGCAATGTAGGTAGGGAAAAGTTTTATTGAAAATTAATAGACAGCTCTAAACTTTGCATCTAAACTGTAGCAATTAGAAGGCCACAGGCAGGAAGGCTCAGGACTTCTCAAGGAGGCACCTAAGACTCAAGCAATTAGGAAAACAAAGGCAAAGAAACTAAGGCCTGGGAAATTTTTAGGTAGTGCGATTAACATAAGAATCCACAAACTTTCCCTTCACTTAATCCTTTAGCCTTAACAAAGTGTCTATGAGGCCCCTGTCTTGGTTACTTTTCTCTCATTGCTAAGACAAAATACCTGACAACCCAGAATTAAGGTTGGAAAGATTTATTTAGCTCACAATCTGTGGAGGTTTTAGTCCATACTCTGCTGACTCCAAGGCAAGGTGGAACATGGCAGAGGGCAAGTATTCATGGCGGCCAGAAGACTTCAAAAGAACACCAAAAGGGAGGAGGAGTGGCGGCAAGCAGCCTCTTTCTCTCCCTTACATATGCAAACTGTCCGCACCAGGGTTGGTGTAGCACTCACATTCATAACCCCACCATTGGATCATGGTTCAGTCATAGACTCTAAAAGCCTGCCCTATGACTGTATGAGGCTTTGGGAGGACATCCAGACACAAACCATAATAGCCCCCATCCATAATCTCACTCTTCTCCAAAGGACAAGGAAAGGTTGCATGGTGGGAAGAAATCCAAGGTTAGGATGCAACATAAGCGAGGCAGCCAATCAGACTCCAGGAGCCTACATGATGCAAGCATCTCAATAAAAGGTGCTGTAGACAAGACATCCACAAGTTACTCATTTTTGAATACTCTGTACTCTTCTAGAATAGCTGTCCCACACAAATGTTCTCACTTTCTTTTTCTCCTCCCCTTTCAAATGCATTGTCTTTAACTTTAAACCACGTCTTTCTTTCTTTCACCAACACTGGATTTAGGATCACCAGGAGCCGTATGTTCCAGTGGAGCAGGGCCTTGCTGTTCATTCCTGGATGTTACAGTGGCATGGCATGGCATGGGGTACAGCCCTCCTTTGATGCTATACTTTGAACAAATGAAAGGGCTGGTGGTGTAGCTCGGGGTGGAGTACTTGCCTAGCATGCACAAATCCCTAATTTCAACTTTGGGAGCAAAAGAAAATATTTAAAGTATTAATATTTGATACTCTAGCAACACAAATATTGTGCATCTTGCAGTATATTCAAAAATTGAAAGAGATACAATCACATTAAACACTGGTTTTGTCATCAGACAGAGATGTTTCCCCCAAAGAGGAGGTGATAACCTCCACACAGTTTTCTCAATAGGGTCTCCACTGTTGTTACAGAAAATAATCTCAAGGCACTTCAGTGAGAGGCAGGGTTTAATTAGGCAGAATTTAAAATACACAGTTGAAGAAAATACAATGAGGCACTACAGTCTGGAGCGAGGGGTATTTATGTGTTTTGGGGGATCAAAATCTGTGGAATTTGTAAATCTACAGACAACGTGGGCTCAACTTACAGGTGAAAGGCACATGAGTAATGTATTTTACTTTTGAAAACAGGTGACTGTTTTCCCCCAAAATGTTCTTTGAAACATCTGTCTCTTATCAACTAAGCCAGTTTATGAATTCATAGTATCTTTAAGGTATTTGGGGATGTGATGGGCTTGGAAGAATTAAACAAAAATGAAGACACATAAACAAGTGAGTGAGTAAAACAAAACATGATGCACAGACCTGGATAACCTTGGATAGCTTATTGTCCTGAATTTGCAATCATAATAAATGGTGAAAACTGAAGACTTTCATTCTAAAATCAGGTACAAGACAAGAATGTCCACTATTACCACTTCTATTCTATAGAGTTGTGGAAACATTAGCCAGAGTAATTAGACAAGGGTAAGAAATAAAAGGAATATAGCTAGGAAAGGAATAAGTTAAATTATCATTATTTGCTGATGACATGATGCTTTACATAGAAAACCCCAAAACTCCACCAAAAGACCTGTACATTTAATTACTAAATTCAACAGTGTAGCTGGATACAAAGTCAACACTCAAAACTCAACAGCATTTCTGTACACAAATAACAAACCCACAGAGAAATTAGGGAAACCATACATTTTACAACAGGATCCAACAAAAAAATGAAATTCTTAGGAATCAATTGAACAAAGGAAGTAAAAGTCTATGCATTGAAAATTACAGCACTCTGAAAAAGGAGTTTGAAAAGGATATCAGAAAAGGGAACTAGATCCACTGCTCATGGATGGGAAGAACCAATATAGTGAAATTTGTCCTACTCCCAAAACTGTTATACAAATTTAATGCAATCCCAATTAAAATACCATTAGTATACCTCACAGAATTAGAGAAAACATTACTAAAATTCTCTTGGAACCAGAAACGATGTAGAAGAGCAAAAGCAACCCTGGACAACAAGGCAAGTCAAGGGGCAGCACAATCCTTGATCTGATAATATGCTACGAAGTAACTGTAATAAAATCAGCATGGTACTGGCAAAAAAATAAAAATAGAAAAAAAAAAAACCCAGACCTGAGGATCAGTGGAATAAAGTAGAAGACGCAGATGCAGCTCAAAACATACTCACCCACCTTATCTTGCACAAAGGAGCTGAACACATGCACTGGAAGAAACACAGCCTCTTTGACATATGATGCGGGAAAAAGTAGCTTTCCACATGCTGCTGACTAAAGCTAGACCCACGTCTAGCACCATACACTAAACTAAAGTCAAACTGGTTGAAAGATCTAAATATTAAGGCAGAAACACTAAATGTACTAGAAGAGAAAATAGGTAGTAACCTTGAAGACATAGGTGTATGTGGAAAGTTCATGAACTCAGACTGCATGGGAAATTCTAAAAAGAATCAAAAAATGGAATCTCACCCTATTAAAAAGCTTTTGTACAACAAAAGAAATTACAAACAGTGAAAAGAAAACCCACACAGTGGGAAAATTTTTGCCTTTGAGTTTTCACTCAAAGGACTTATATCTAAAACATATAAAGATTTGGAAAAAACCATGTCTCCCAAAGTGAACGTCCTAATCCAAAAATGGCCATCTGAGATAAATACATACTTTTCAGATGAATAAATACTAATGGCAAATAAATATATGAAAAAGTGTTCAACATCACTGGCCATTTCAGGAGATGAAAACTAAAACACTGAGATTCCATTTCATTACAGAAAGAATGGCTGTCATCTAGAAATTAACCAATAACAAATGCTGTTGGTGGCAGTGTAGACTGGAACAACAACTGTGGAAATCAGTGTGGGTATTCCTCAAAAAACTAGGATTAGAAGTCCCATTTCACCCAGCTATTCCCTTTCTGGATATCTTCCAAGAAGAATTAAAATCATCATACCACAGTGACATGTGTGCACCTATGTTTATAGCAGCATAATTTGTAATAGATAAATCTTGGAAACAACCCAAATGCCTGTCAACAAAGGAATGGATAAAATAAAGATTTGGCATTTCTATGGTAGATTACTACTCAGCCATAAAGAAGGATAAATTTTATAGGTAAGTGGATGCAACTAGAGACCACAGTCATAAGTGAAATAAATCAGGCTCATATGTGCAAACATCACATTGTCTTTCTAATGTGAGAAGCTGAATGAGTAAATAAGATCTAAAATGTACAGTAGATATTGTGAATTGGGAAGAAACTGTTTAAAAGAAAAGAGAAACTAAAGGAAGGTCTGTGCTAAGATTGCTTGGCCAATATTTCATGCCTATATCTTGTACTCTCAATAACTACTAGGTAGACAATACACAATGTACTAATTTTTGTTATTGTCCTACTAGCCTGTTTTGAAACTCTGTTTCATTGTTATTTTTATTTTTTTCCTCTTCAAAATAAAAAACAAAAACAATAAAAAAACCTCTGTAATTCACATACATATTGATATCTGTGAATAAAAATTAGCAGTATAACTTTGGTATATTTTCAAAAAATGTGCTTCACTTTAAATTTATTCAATAGTAATTGCTCAAAAAATTATGGAGATCTTATTCTAGCAGTCATTCATTTTTTAGGAAAAAACAAGTATATTATTTTTTTTTAAAGAAGGTTTCAAGCATTGTCGGTCTAGAATATCTTTTAGTGCTGTTTGCAATGCTGGTTTGGCACTCATGAAGTTTTTCAGTTGTTCTTTGTCGTGGAAATATTTTATTTCTGCATTGAATTTGAGGCATAGTTTTGCAGGATACATCAGTCTGGGTTGGAAGTTGTTTTGTCTCAGGATCTGTAATATCTCGCTCCAAGCTCTTCTTGATTTCATGGTTTCCATGGAGAAGTCTGCTATGGTTCTGATGGGTTTTCCTTTATAGGTGATCTGTTTCTTTTCTCTAGCAGCTTTTAATATTGTGTTCTTTTGCTGGATATCTGGGATCTTGACTATTATATGTCTGTGTGTGGTTTTCCTTGGGTTATGGGTCGTTGGGGTTCTATATGCCTCAGTTAACTGTACTTCAGTATCTTTTACCTTGTTTGGGAAATTTTCTGCTATTATTTCAGCAAATATTCTTTTTATATCATTTGAGTTGTCTCCTGCTGTTTCACTGACTCCTATTACTCGAATATTATTTCGTTTTGCCTCATCTTGCAGCTGTTGGATTGATTTTTCTTGGGTTTTTGATGATTTTATGAGATCCTTCCTTTCACACTCATAAGCTGCCATGCTGTCTTCAAGGTCTGAAATTCTATCTTCGGTTTCATTTAAGCAGTTTTGCAAGCTTTCAATGGAGGTTTTCAATTCCTGGCAATCTCTTTGGGCCTGTTTCATTCTTGGTAATTCATTCCTAAATTGCTCTTGTAACGTTTCCATTTGTTTCCTACTTTCTTCTAATCTTTTATCTATTTCTTCTCTATGTGTACGGAACATTTCTTCCATTATAGTTTTCAGTTCATTTTTTGTCTGAGAGATTATTGCAGGTATGTGGCTTATTTCTGCTTTAAGCTCTTCTATGGCCTGTTGGA
>PVLD010009565.1:0-76299 GCA_004027595.1 Dinomys branickii
TCTCTTCTCCCTCTCACCCTCTCTCCCTTACGTTATCTTTGTCTCTCTCCTTGCAGGGAGAACCTGGCCCCAAAGGAGACCCTGGTGAGAAGAGCCAATGGGTAAGCTCTGGCCCAGCCCTGGCCTCCCTTGTCTTCTCCTACCCTGGGTGCTCGGGAGAGAATTCTCTCACCAGTAGGCCCTGGGAGTTGGGGTGCCCCGTCCACATTCCCTCTACTGCCTGGGCTCCCAGGCGGACACCTGGGCAATTCTCTGCCTCGATCCCCTCCCTATCCTGTCACTCCCAACTGGGCAGGACCAGCCCTGTCAGCAGAGCCCACCGCTCTCTGTCTGTCTTTGTTCCTGTCGCTACATTTGCTCTGTAACCTTTCAGGGCCAGGGTAGCTCTGTCTATTTCCACTGGGTGGTTTGGGTTGACCCAGGCCAGACTGCATCCCCTGCCACCATAGTCCCCTCCTAGAAAGGGCTTTGACTTCTGCTCCCCTGTCAAGGAGAAAGGAAAGCATGAAGACAGTATCAACATGGAATGACAGCATAGGGGACCTTAGGAAAGCCATGAACCACAGGAAGGGAGGCCTAGAAGCAGTGAGATGCACAGAGGCCCCACAGCAAAAAGGCAGGGAATCTAGAGACCACCATACACACAAGAGATCTAGGAAGCCTTGGCGCCGTCATACACACATTTGACATTGCTCGGGTGACCTGCTGCTGCTATGCCCCTAAAGACCTGTAAGTAACATGAGGTGCTAGATACCGTCCCTCAAGTAGGAGATCCCTGATGAATGGCAAGGGAAGCCTAGAAACTATCACATGCAAAGGAGAATTATGGAAAATGGGACCAGGGGATCCAGATACCACTATATATGAAGAAAATAATGAAGAATAGGACGAGAGGGTCCTAGAAATTGTCACATACACAAGAGACAGGGTAATAAGAATGGGGTCCTGGAAACCACACACTAAGAAGTCCCATGACTCATGTGGGCTCCTACAAATCCTTATAATTATCGGAGATAATTACAGTGAATGAGTTTCAGGGCCTAAAAATCTCCTCCTCCAGGAGGTACATGAGGGAGGGATCAGGAGCCTAGAACAAATCCACTATGTCTCAAAGTTCCACAGCACAGGGACCTAGAAAGCAATGACATAAGGGACATTTGGAAAGAGGACAGGATCGAGACAGACATCCCACAGGAGAGACACCTCGGGCGCTCCTCTGGAGGGTGGTGTCGTGCTCCCTTACCCTACTTCCCTGCGCCCTGCAGTCTGGCCAGGATACCCTACTGCTGGCAGTCACAAGTTAGTGAGGATGTGGGCAGCCCCCCATGCCTGCCCTCTCGGTTACTGACTGTGGGGTCAGTGATGGATACAGCCGTGGGAGCCCCCTGTCCTGCACGAGTCCTCCCCCTGTGTCTCTCCATGACTTCTGGGGCTCTGCTACCTCTCCTAGCTGCTTGCTACCACCTACCACCACCACTATGGCTCCAGACTCCAACCAGAGCAGGCATGAGCTGAGCGGGGGGGTCAGGTAGGTCCCTCACTTTCCTCTCCCAGAGATCCTTAGGCTGAGAACGTGTTTTCCACACAGCCAAGGAGACATGGGAGAGGTGAGGTCAAGGCAAAATTGGGCTGTGCAGTCCCATCCCTTCATGGGGATCCCTGACAAGGGGACAGGATGCCTGGGCCACCCAGACCAAGCCTTGAACACAGGAACACCCCTGAGACAGGCCACCCGAGAAGTAGCAGGGCCCCTGCTCCTGCTCATCCTCCTTTCTGCCTGCCCTTCCTGCCCCTGCACTTCTCCCCCTGCTTGCTGCCTGCTTGGAGAGGGGACCTGCTGGGCCGGGAGTTGCATGAAGCTTTGAGGCTGGGGGCCCAGTTGGCTCTGTTGGAGGTAATGGGGATGAGGAAGGAGAAAGGGGGCCCAGTGCTGGTGATTCTCTGAGGGCTCCTGTGTTCATTCCACCTACCAGTGCCCCCTTGCTGCAGCTTTTAGAGGCCCTGGCCTGGCTTGGCTGTGGCTCATCAGTGACACCCAGTGGTCCTAGAGTCCATTGTATGAACTGAGTGACTAGCCCGAGCTGTCTATCTCTGTAAATCGAAGCCGTCATCCCTTATTCAAGCAGGGAAACTGAGGCCCAACTCTGCAGAGAAAATCTGTGGCATCGCCTAGACTTGGCCCAGCTGGCACTGTGCTACCATCCCCATCC
Organism: Dinomys branickii; assembly: GCA_004027595.1. NCBI lineage: Eukaryota > Metazoa > Chordata > Mammalia > Rodentia > Dinomyidae > Dinomys > Dinomys branickii. Next base: position 2,211 of record PVLD010009565.1, read on the forward strand.
TTAGGGTGGTCATCATCGGGTAGGAGAGGGAAGACCTGTAGTCAACAGAGGGAGTTTGGCTGTGATAGCAGACCATGTAGTGCCCTCCTGGAGGAGCCAAACTAGGCCTAAAAGGTGCATAACCAGGTACAGGATGTCAGCAGGAGTGGAAACACCATGCGCAAAGACCCTGGGACAAGAGTAGACCCCAGGTATTTGAAAAGCTACAAATACTTGAAGCAGCAGTGTGACAGAAGAATAGAGAGACAGATCCCAAAGAGATCCTGAGGACTTAGAAGGCCATGTTAGGGAACTTGGACTTTGTAGGTACTGGGGAGTCATGGGCGTAGTCTTTTTTTTTTTTTTTTTTTTTTTCCGGGACCGGGGATCGAACTCAGGGCCCTAGTGCTCAGCGGCAAGCACTTAGCCCACTGAGCTGTACCTCCAGCCCTATGGGCGTAGTCTTAAGGAAGAGAGTGACTTAGTCTATTTTGTTTGCAAAATAGCTCTTTCATTGCCACCTGGAGAATGACTGGGAGAAGAGGGAACCATGGGAGAAGCAACAAGAGCCTGGGCAGGAAACTGCTAGGCTCATCTTTGTGAGAGACTGTGGGGGGCTGAAACTGGGGCTGAGGGCGGCAAGAACAGCCCAGTGTTAATGGAGCTAAGAGACCTTTGAGTGCTGCTTTGGCTGTGCAGGGGAATGAGGAGTCAGGAAGATTTAGATAGTAAAAGAGAACCAGGAGAAGTAAGTACACTTAGTTTCGTCCCTGGAAAAGTAGGACATGTGTGTATTCTGGCCTGGCAAGTTATCCACCAGGCTGTGGACACTTAGGTCCTGGCCAGCCTGGAAAGGGACCAGTATCACCGGAGCACACAGCAAGCCAGCCTTCTAGGAGGGCTATTTTCTTTTCATGCTTTCCTTTTGATTTTTACTTGAAAATTTTTCAAATACCCTATACCCAAATGCTGATACAGAGGACATCCATCTGCCCTTCCTTTACGTCAGCCAATTGATAGTGTTTTGCACACTTACTGTTTTCCTCTTCGTGTGTTTGTGTATCTTTCTTCTGGTTCATCTGAAAGTGAGCTGCTAATGTCATCCACATCTTCTCTAATGTTTCAGCATACGTCTCAAAAAAAAAAAATAAATAAACCCACATTCTCCCAAATAGCCATACTACAACTGTCAGCCTCAGAAACTAACATTAGTTAAGTAACATGATGCTATTTAACATGTAATGTACATGTCAGTTTTACCAGTTGTCCCCAAAATGCCTTTTTGGTTTTTTTGTTTTGTTTTGTTTTGTTTTTGTCTTTTTGAGACAGGGTCTCACTGTGCAGTTCAGGCTGGTCTTGAACTCACTTTGTAGCCCAGGCTGGCCTCAAACTTTTAATGATCCTCCTGCCTCAGCCTCTCGAGTGCTAGGATTACAGGCATGTGCCACCACGCCCAGCACCAAAATGCCTTTGAAAGTTCTTTTTACTTATCTAGTTATTTTATGTGAAACTTAGATTTAAGTGGTCATCCTGGTTTGTTTTTTTTTTTAACTGACAACTCTAATAAGTAGACTTTCTTTTTTTGGTACTGGGAATCAAACTCAGGACCTTATGCTTGCCAGGCAGGCACTGTGCCACTGAACTATCTTCCTGGACCCTATCCAGTTATTTTATTTACTTTCACAGTGTTGGGGATCAAACCCAGGGCCTCAGGGTAGACAAATGCGTTACCACTGAGCTATATCCCAGCCTCAAAGCTCTTTTTTTAAATCCAAGTTCTGATTAAGGTTGACATGCTGTATTTGCTCATTGTCTACCTGTTCTCTTTCGGTCTAGAACAGACTTTCTCCCCTCTTCTTCTTTCTTCTTTTGTTGACCTTTTACCCCATGTACTGAAGACTGGATCCAGAGCCTTCACACTGAGCTACGTCACAGCTCTCCTTTCATTTTTAAATTTTGAGACAGGGTCTCACTGAATCTCTAAATTACCCAGGCTGGGCTCCAAACTCACAATCCTCTTGACTCAGCCCTTGAGCGTGCTGAGCCTGAGCTCGGTGATGAGATATAATCCAAGGGCACCATGTGAGAATGGCTTAATGAAAATTTTGCAGATCATCGATTTAGATCTTGCTCCTGTGATACTTAAAGAGGGCTTGCATTAGCATGCAACTCATTGTGACCCTGAGAAGTGGCCAAAATGGCCATTTGGTAGCATGAGGCTAGCCCAACCTATATGATATGACAGGACAGCTGCATGATAAGGGACAACCCCAGAAAGCAACTTACTTGTAACGGAAATGTTAGGAGGCCTCTTGGTTAATTAGATGTTTTTACGGAGAACAGCAACTTGAAAAGGTTGGATTATAATTATACAGATGTGCATGTTAGACATCCCTTTACTTAATACAGTCCAAGTAAAGGATTCCAAAAAAGAATTCTGAGGTTGTCAGAACTGGAATAGTTATCATCCTGGTCTCTGTTGAAATTGAGATATGTACGTTCTGCAAATCGCTTCTTTCAGCTAAGCAAGAGGAAGGAGTGAGGAAGCGTGGAGAGTGCTGAGGCGCCATGGAGAAGGGAAGGACAGACTGGGAGGAAGTCGGGGTGATCGCTGACTGTTAAGGTTATTGACAGTAGCTGCTCCACTTGTAGGGTGGGGAGCCCCAAAGCCAGGAAGCCCTGGAGAAAGAGTTTCGAAGGCCTACCACTACATCCCTGAGAGCTGGGAGGGACAGGCCTGAGAAGCAGAAGAGCACCCAGCGCTGCTCAAGGGAGAGCTCTGAGTGCAGGGCACCAAGATGTGCCAGAATATAGGCTGTTGTCAGAGCCTAGCAGGGATGGGCGCTAATTTTCTGGGAAGGGGCTCTGAACCAGAGCCACGGGGTTTTTTGGGAGGGCAGGAGTTTGTTTAGTTTTGTTGTGTTTTTTGAGTCAGGGCGTTGCTATGTAGCTCAGGCTGGCCTTGAATTTACTGTGTAGCCCACAGTAACCTCAAACTCTTGGCAGTCCTCCTGCCTCAGCCTCCCAAGTACTAGGATTATACGCATGCGCTGCCACACCTGACTTAGAGCCACAGGTTTACCAGCACTCTAAGTACGAGTTCCCCAACAGCAGTGCCTCTCAAACACCTTCAGTTTTGATTTATTTTCATTTTGGTGTGCATGGAAATAGCAGCAACTAGCCTGATCTCACTGAGAGTTAGTTATGGTGAGGCTACAGTGATAATTTACGACAAAAAGTTAATTTTTTTTTTTTTTTTTTTTGCGGTACTGGGGATCGAACTCAGGACCCTGCACTTGCTAGGCAAGCACTTATTCCACTGAGCTATATCCCCAGCCCCAAAAAAGTTAATTTAAAGAATGTGAAGTAAACAAGAATAGTGGGATGTGGTGGGAATCATGCAAGTGATGCAAGAGCAGGTAGAGGAGGGCAACAGAGATGAGAGGACAGGGTGGGCTCCGTCTCAGGGTGGGCAGGCTCTGGGACAGCAGTTCTGCCCCTGCCAGTTGGCATCCCGCTGCCTCAGAGCAGCAGGATTTGCAGTCAGCTGGGAGCAGGCGTCACTCCGAGGAGCCTTTCAGGGATTGCTTCTGCCTGTCTTATTCCCTTCCTGTCCTCTCCTGGTCTCGTCCTGCCTGTCCGTGGGCCCTGGGCTGTGGCGGGTGGCGCGGGCTGCAGGTGCATGTCCGGGTGGGGCATGGGCCGCCAACAGGCCTTGCGGGGCCCCCCCCTCTGCCCCCGTCACGGCTGCATCTGTCTCTTTCCTCCGCAGGGGGAGGGGTTGCACCAGCTACGCGAGGCTTTGAAGATTTTAGCTGAGAGGGTTTTAATCTTGGAAACAATGATTGGGCTCTATGGTGAGTAGAGACAGACAGACGGACAGACAGCCCAGCCCCTGCCTGCCAGCCTTCCCCAAACCCTCCTGGGGTAGAACTGGCCTGGGCGCAGAAATGAGACTGGAGGAAGCGCCTGCCCCAAGCAGGTGTGGACCTGTGAAGCCAAGACCACTCGTCTTTCAGTGACCAGTCATCTCCTGCACAGGTGAAGGGGGCCCTAGAAACACAGGCGCCACCCCGGGGATCAGACCTGGGCCTCTGGGCATTGCGATAACATGGTTTCCAGGCCCGCACGGAACCAGAGATGACAGATTTCAAGTTGGAAAGAAACTGTAAACTGTAAACAATGGAAACCAAGCTCCAGATCAGCAAGGGATTATAGGTGCCAGAGCCAGACTTCAGCAGTGTAGGGGGTCGCGGGACGACAGAGTCAGAGCCCAAGGCCACAGGAGGAGTGTGGGTACTGGATCTAGGTTCATAGTCAGTCTTCAGCTCTAGAGAAATCAGGGCTGACAGTGACAGGTGATGAAGCCTGTAAACCCGTAGACCATCAGTCACAGAGACTCCAGAAGTGCAGGGACTGTGTGTGACAGAACCAGGCTCAGACTGTAAGGGACTCTGGGTAACTGACCACCTACCGGGTCTGATCCTTTTTTCCCGTAGTCCCTCCTGGCCCCCTTGCAGTATCCCCCTTGCAGCTTCCACTGTGGTCCTCCTGATCTGCCCCACAGTTCCCTTTAGGAGATCAGGAGAGCCAGACGTTCACTGCAGCATTCACCTAGCAATTCCCCACCTAGCTGGTCACTTGAGGGACCAGGCAAGCCCTGTCCCCACCTCAGAAGGGGAGATGGAGGTCTCACTGGAAACTCATTCAGGCTCTTGCCCTAAAACCACCTGGAACCGACCCCCCAACCCCCTCGGCTCCCCAGCCCAGCCCTTGGAGGCCAGACTCGCACCGTCTGCTCTTCTCAATCTCCCATCAGGCTCCTAGCTTACAGAGCTTCCTGCAGCAGCAGGCTCAGCTGGAGCTCCTGGCCAGACGGGTCACCCTGCTGGAAGCCATCATCTGGCCAGGTAATGGCAGGGTGGGCAGGCAGGGGCAGCCCTTCCAGAAAGGGCCTGGGCAGGGCCTGGGCATACAGGAGGCACCTCCCAGTGCTTGGCCTGGCCAGCGGATATTCATTCTTCATGCTTCCATCCATCCAACAGATGGTGACTGGCACAGAGAAGGCTCTGGTAACTAGTGATCCAGGGAAGGAGCATCTGCTCTGTGTCAGGCACCTGCTAGCACTGGCTCCAACACATCAGATAGTCTTACCCTCATGGAGCTTAGGCGTCTGGGGGCCAGGGAGAGCCCTGGCATTGGCAGTGGAACACAAGGTGAGATATCCCATGGTGGAGTAAGTACAGGCACCTGGGAAAACACAGAAATCTTTCTGGCTCAGATCCATGTGAGGGTGGTGGGCAATCAGGGAGGGCTTCCTGAAGGTGATGTCTCAGTGCATACCTGAAGGACAAGGATCAGGGGAGAGTGAACAGGCAGAGGAAGAGCAAAGGCCAAGAGGCCAGAGAAGACTTAGAGGACTTTTCCTCAGTGTTGCTGAGAGGTGAGAACCAAGACTGGAGAATCTGACAGGGTCTAGACCTGAAAAGGTTCTAGAAGGTAGGTTAGGTGGCATGGGAGGTAAGATTTCAGGAAGGTAGTACCCCTCCCTATCCTAGAGAGGAGGCTGAAGACATCTCTCCATGCAAAATCAGAGCCATGGCTAGTAGTAGGGAGAGGAAGGGGTTGGTTGCCCTCTAGGCTTGGCTGTTCTTTACCAACCCACTGAGAGGTCTCCCAGCTGCCCTTTGCCCATTTCTAGCCTCCCCATCTCACAGTTCATGAACACATTGGACACAGCCTTGACATGTCCAACCTCAGAAGAAACTAAGGAAGGAGGCTCAAGGTTAGAGCCAACTCTGCTCCACTCAGCAAAACCATAGGGCATAGCTGCTAAACCCAAGCTGCGGTGAGTGCTGCGGCCCTATAGAGCAACTGGGGCCCTGCCTTGGGGAGCCGCCCATTGGGGGGCAAGGAATCTTCAGTATCTGTAGAGGTTTGGGGGATGAGAGCACCCAAGTATGTGGGTGAAGAAACTGTCACTTCTCACTGAATGTTGGGGACAATTACTTGCAGGAGAGAACACTTGCACTGGGGTCATGAAAGATTCCTGGATGTGCCACATGGAAAAAGTGGAAGGGACCATCCTGACAGCCTCAAAGACCGGAGGCCTGGGTTTAAAAGTGTATGGTCCAGGTTGGCAGAGCCCCTCCCATGAGCCACCTGGCTTCTTGAATTCCTAGAGACATCGGGACTCCCTCCCAGACCTCCAGCCCACTCATCTGTTTCCTCGAGGAGATAGGGAAGTCCTGTCTTCTCCTTACGAGGTGAGACTGAGGTCTCAAGGGAGATATACCCCACTGCTGTCTTGCAACCAGTTGGCACCTGCCCTCCATACCCCTCAGCTCCAAAGAACCGAAGAAACTCTTGGGACCATGGGATGAAATCCCAAGCTCTCAGTGCCTTCCTAGGTGTCCCTCGCTACCTCTCTGAAGAGGACTGAGGCAAGAGCTAATAAGGACACATTTGTGCCACTGCAGCCCAAGATCTGTCCTTGCCTTCCTGCTCTCAGCCAGCTCTCCCTCTGACAGCCCAGGGAGTAAGTGCCACGCATTGAGAAGGCCTGCCTCCCCTTCAGTGACCACACACCCAGGAGAGTGGCTCTTCAATCTATCAGGGGTTGGACCCTGTAGGAAGAGGTGCGGGAGGAGGGGAACAGAGAATGAATTGGAACCCTCTGCATTGAGCCAGCGTATACAACAGGTGCTAACTAGAGACCTAGATGGCACCATGCATGGTGGCTCACCCCAGTAATAGGATCACACATTTGTGATAAGCCTGGGCAATTTAGTTAAACCCAGTCTCCAAATAAATTTTGGAAAGGCTGAGATCTAGCTCAGTAGTAGAGGACTTACATAGCATATGTAAGCTTTGGCTTCAATCCTCAGCAGCAGCCAGGGATATAGCTCAGCAGCATAAGCACTTGCCTGGCAAGTGTGAGGTCATGAGTTTGATTCCAGGTACCAAAAAATATTTTAAAAAAACAGAGAATCCTCAGCATCACGACCACCAAAAAAAAAACCAAAAAACAGCTGGTGCTCGAGTTTAGGTTATAATCGATACAAATTGTGCATAAGATTCTACGTTCAATCTTTAGCATCAAATGCTGCTGCTACTTATAAGGATAGTAACAGCTACTACCTCTATGGGCCACCTGGGCTGGGGTGTGTAATCATCTCCAGTCCTTAAAATAAGTTTGAAAAAATAGCCAGGCCTAGTGGCACATGCCTGTAATCTCAGGAGGCTGAGGCTAGAGCATCCCCAAGAGTTCAAGGCCCAAGAGTTCAAGGCCAGCCTGAATTACATAGCAAGACCTCAAAAACACCAAAACCAACAACAAAAATAAACAGTGAGCTTTCTCAGCTGAGTGATGCCCATTTTAAAGATGAAGAAACAGGAACAGAGGGCTCATGTGATTCCCTGAGGGTCATGAGGATAGTTACAGTAAGGCCCATGGGTCCACAGCAGGTTTGTCTTCTCAAGTGCTGGCTCCTTGGACTTCTCCAGCAAAGGTTTGCCAACACTGCTGCCTGGCTGGACACCGAGTAGGGCTCTGAGAAAAACCAGGACCCCTAAGTTGTTTATGTCATGATCATCAATTCATAAGTGACCAGACCTGCAAGAGACCTGGGTCAAAGACACACCAACCTAGTACCCTTAATAATCTGGGATTTACTGTAAAAACCACTTTCCACTCCTGGTCACATTAAACAATTGATGGCAAAGGTGTGACAGTGGCAAGAGTATTATCTCCATGTTCCAGATGAGCCTCCAAGGTGTGTGGATCCCCAAGGCCACCTAACTTGAACATGGGGGGTGGCCAGGACTTGATCCCAGCTGGGACGGAATCCGGTGCTCCGTGCCACTATCTCCCACACTGTCATTGTGCATGGAATGTCCTTTAACAGTGACTACATATACTTGCCTGCTACAGAGGTCCCCAATCTCAGTGCAGAGGTATGTGGGTACAGCAGTTAGGATTATGGGAGTACAGCCCTCTTCACTGGCAATGCCTCCAAGTGGGAACCTGGTACTCAAACATCTCTCCTCGAAATGGCTCTGGAGGCTCAGCCAAGTCCTCCATCATGGGGTGGGGGGGCCCTTCCTGAGTCTCTATCTCCCATTAGAAAAACAGCCTATCCTGCCCTACCTGATCTGCTCATTTAACTTTGGGAGAGACAGACGAATAGTCACAGAAAACTTCCTAGAGGACAAAAGCTCTCATTCTAGGTTAGGAAGGATAAGCAGGACTTTTCCAGTGGCCAGAATGCCAGTTATTATTTGGTGCCAGGTTGGGATATTTCACCATAGCCCCACTGGAACTAACTTCAGTCATTGTTGGTGCTTTCTGGCCCTCAGTCTACCCGGAAATGTCCCTGATTTAGAGATAAGACTACTGAGGCCCTCACGGGGGTCCAACTTGCTCAAAGCTGCGCAGTAGGACAGGGGCAGAGCCTAGACGCTTCCTCAGCCTTTTCCCCAAACTGGTGGCCTAGCCCAAGGAAAGAGGGACAGGGATAGTAAATCTGTTTCCCAGCTTCATTTACTCAGTTATGCAATGGGATGATTTTTGTTGTTTTTGTTTTTGTGGGGCTGGGGATTGAACTCATTCTAGGCAAGTGCTCTACTACTGAAAAAGAAAAAAAAAAGTTTTTTGAAACAGGGTCTTGCTAAATTGCCCAAACTGGTCTCAAATTTGCAGTCCTTCTGCTTCAGACTCCCAGGAAACTGGGATTACAGGCATGCACTATCATGCACAGTTAAGAACTGAACTTTCAACAGACTATCTGCTGTGTGTTGAACGTTTCATGTAAACATGGGGGGCCTAATTATCCTTGAGAAAGCATGAATCAAATAGAGACCCTGAGTATTATCATTGGACTGGGGGACTCAGAAGTCCTGAGGGAAGGTACTAACCAGCCTGTGGGTGCCGTTCTTTTCTGAAGCTCTGCCTCCCAGGTGCCAGGGTACACTGTGTCCTGCCCCCTGCCAGAGGGCCAGGAGGAGGTGGGAGCCCCACATGGACCTCCTAACACAGCCTCTCCGCTTCTCCTTCCTTCCAACAGAACCAGAGCTGGGGTCTGGGACAGGCCCTGGCGGCATGGGCACCCTTGGTCTCCTTCGGGGCAAGAGGGGAGGACACGCAGCCAACTACCGGATCGTCACCCGTAGGAGCCAGAATAAGAGAGGCTGAGGGTGGTGGCGGCCTCTCAGTGTGGACCACACCAGGCTTCCCTTTCCAGCCTGGACTTGGCCAACTGCTTCCAGGGTTCACCAGTTCCTATTTATTAATGTCCTCAGGGTCCCTCTGCCATTTAGGCTTTAGAGGTAGGCAGGTCTCAGTTCTGATACCTGTACATACCCCATCAGGGACTGGGGCTTGAGAAAGAGGTAACACCCTAGGTAGGATTACTCAGCCTCACTCAGGAGCCTGGGCCTTTCTTTCCCTTTGCAAAGTGGAGTAATACAGGCCTTCCAAGAGTGGGTAGAGGTACAAGGCGCCTGGTCTCACCCACTTCCAGCCTGAGAGGCACTGCAGAAGCCAAGAACGGAGCTCTGCCCCACCCTCAGTACGTGCAGGGATGTGGGGGCAGGGGCAGTCTCCGTCCTCCTCAGGCAAACCTCGGAAGGCCCCGTACAACCTCCTATCCTTGTTTTCTGGTGCTGGGTTCCCACTGCTGAGGCTGGGCCATGTAATTTCCCAACCATGGTGAGAGGCTCTTCTCAGTTCTGCCCCTCAAGGCTCCAGTCCCTCCCCAGTGTCCCAGGTCAGGGGTGGAAACACGGAGAAGAGGCTGCCTGAAGTGTGTGACAGACACTGGGAGGTAGATAGGTCCTGCCAATAAAGGCCCCTACCTGGGCCCCACCCAGCCTGGTCTCACTGTGTGCTCGGACTGGGGCAGCCCAGGAGGATTCACTGAAGCTGAGGCCCAAGGATGGGCAGACGTCGGTTGGAAACAAGTGATGGATGGTACCAGAGGGTCCAGCCCAGCCCTGAAAGACACAGCTTCCTGGTGGAAGAGGCTACAGGGCAAAAGCCTGATGTTGCTGGACACAAAGGAGCGCTTTTCTACAAGTGGTCATTCATTCACTTTTCACTCCTTCATCCCCAATGCCAACACAGAAGTCAGAAACAAGTCTAAGGAGTCCAGGCTGAAAAACAAACTGGCTTTTATTGGAAACACGTACCAAGACAGCATGTGGGGGGTGCCTTGTACCCAATATGGCCTTCAGTAGACAGAATGGGGGCTCAGGCTGTCTGCCCTCAGGCAGGGCCTGTGCCCCTGCCCTCTCCTAGGGGGGCCCAGGACCCTTTGGGTGGGCAGGTGCCCCCCTCCCTTCAGTCACCAAGGCCTCTGTGTCCACCTGCCCTCCAACCAGCAGGGACACAGCACCTTCCACATGGCCTGTAGCTTCCAGTGCCACCATGGCTTGCGCTGTGGGGAAACCCATACGCTCCAGCTGCTGCAGCCTGTAAGGTGGCATGGAGAAAGGAGATGGATCAGGGTCACTGCAGCCTCTACACCAGGGGTACCATCCCTGCCCACCCTACCTTACCGGAGAGAGGAAACGGAGGGCTTAGGCAGCCATGGGGGGCCCTGAGGCCCTTGAACTGGCCCATCTAAAAGTGAGGCTCGAATCCCCTCCTGCAGCAGCTGCTCATCCAGGGCCATCCACAGTGGGGTCCCTGGAGCAAAGTTGGACCTGGTCCAATCCAGATCCTCCACCGAGGAATCCTCCCAAGTCAGCTGCACAGGCCCCAGGCCCGATGAGAGCCTGGCTGGAGGTTCACTGTAGGGCCAGCGGGGAGGGAAAGTCAGGTAAGGAGGGCCAGGGACGGTGGGCCTGCGAGAGCAGAAGCAGAGGAGGGTGTGGCTCCCACCACCAGTGCCGGGGCCATGGTGTCCCGCTCACCTCGCAGCAGCAGGATGCGTGACAGGCAGTGCAGGTGGGCTGCCTGGGGTAGGAAACAGCCTCAGCAGGCGGCACCGGGCCAGAGTCCTGCACAAGACGCCCTCCTGCAACATCTGTAGTCGCTGCTCTGAGAGCTCCAGCCACCAGAAGGCCCCATTCATATCTGTCTGCCCAAGGCAGGGCAGCTGGTCAAGGAAAGCTGAAACCAGTGAGGGATTGCCCAGCCCAACATGCCAGGCCCCTCGCCAAGTGTGTGCTCGGCGTTCCCTTGTATTGCACTCACTGCAGCCCTGAAGGAATGTGTCATCACCCAAGTCAGCACCAGCAGCTCAGCACAAGGGAACCAGCCTGAAGCTACTTGGCCAAAGACGAAGGACCAGGTGTGCCTCCCCCAAGGCTCTCCCCTCCCTCAGCCATCCCGATCTGCTCTGTTCTCAGGGCTGTGTGCCTGCTCAGGTCTGGGACCCTTCCAGAAAGAGTGCTATTGACCATATGCTACCTTTAGCCAGACCAACATGCTCCCCATTCACACAGGCCTGAGCACCCAGTATCCTAAATCAGAAACAGACTCTTCCCCTGGAATACTGCAAGGGGTCAGCCTGTTTTCTGTGGTGACCAATATTAACCATCTTTGCACCAAATGCCCATTTTAGGCACCTAAACAACAGGTCCTAGGTTCTCCTTTCAAATCCTAGAGACTCCTTGGCCTTTGTACTTTCTGTGCCCTGTGGCTGGTCCACTCTCTCAGTGCCCTCCACCCAAACCGTTTCTCTGCCTGTGTACTTCAGTTTAGATGGCATCATGGCAGGACTCAGATTAGTGACACCTCAGCCCTCCCAGAGTCCCCACAGAGCCCTTTAAATTCAAAATGGCGCTTCCACCTGGCCATGACACCCAGTCCTCACAGAGTTACTCCTGTGACATGTGCACAGCCACCTGGAACTGCTGGGGCCTGACACCCCTGCATCGCTTCTTTCCCAGACACCCGTGCCCCCCGCCCCCCAGCCATAAAACCCACAAGGCTACACAGGACTAGGCTCCAGCAAAGGATACAAGCCAGGCCAGCAAGGAGGCCACAGAGGAGCTGCAGGAAGGGTGGCTCAGAGCACAGCAATGGAGTCAAGGCAAGTAGCAGCCAGGGCAACAGCCTTGGTGGCAGCACCCCCCAAAACCATCGAGGGCAGTGACCGTGCCCAGCCAGCATGGCCAGATGAACTGGCATGTATCCACAGCCACCACCTGCACTAGATACCCCAAGGCCTGCCAGCAGCACAGCCAACAGCCCGGTGGCCAGGGAGAACAGGGTGGAGGCGTGCAGGAAGCGCAGCGTGCCCAGGTGGCGCTCCTGCCACCATCCCAGAGTGGGCAGCAGCAGCAGGCTCAGGAGCAGGCCTGGCAGGGTCAGGTGGCCTAAGACGTGAGTCAGCAGCCGGTGCACTGGGGGAGAAAAGTGGCTCATGTACCAGGTTGGGAAGGGGGGAGTCATCATCCACCAGTGCCACTGTGCCCACTGCCGGTGCATGATCCCTGGTAGAGGGGACCAGGGGCTTCCAAACACTGTCACTGCCCCTCCGCTGTGTTTATGGGGTCCACCACTCAGTCTTTTCACTAGTGGCTAACTGCTAAGCTCTCACTATGCCCCAAGCACAGTGGAGGTGTGCTGAATACGTATTTCCCAAATCCTTCATATCTGGCTAGGAGTGTAAGTTCTGATGAGACTGCTTGCATCCTGGAGTCCCCTGCTCTCCCAACTTTGTGACTAAATCCCTGCCTCTCTCCCATTAAGTTTCTTAAATGTAAATTGGAGCTGTTAATACTGGGAAATAGGTGTTCAGCTGGAGTTACTCCTCAGACTCCCATCATCTCCTCCCCATCCTCATACTTAGCTGAAAGCCTGTTTTAGCCTCACTTTTTATGTCAAAGGAAGGCTGACAGAACTGCTAGCCGGCCTGAGGGCACAGTCAGGTAATCCCTGCACAATGGGAGGCTGAGGCAGGATTGTAATTCCAGCCCAGCCTGGGATGTAACTCAGTGTGAAGGTCCTGGGTTCAACCCAGAGTACAAAAAAACAAACAAACAAACAAAAAAAAAAAACGGGGCTTGGTGGCACACACCTATAATCCCAGCACGTGGGAGGTGGAGACAGGAGGAGCGCTGTGAGTTCAAGACCAGCCTGGGCTACAAAGTGAGCTCAAGGCCAGCCCCACCTGCATAGCAAGACCCTGTCTCAAAAAGAAAAAAAAAAAAAGAAGAAGAAGAACTCCTATCCACAGTTCTACTCCATTCTATTGGCCCATCTGCTACCACCCCAAGGCACTGGGTCTCATCCCTGCTTGACCACTACCGACTACATGCTGCTCCTACCAACTAGTCTCAGGCCCTACAAGTCTCCAGTCTATGAGGTCTGAGTCAATAAGGTCTCTGAGGCTGGCCCTCACCCTGCCAGGGGTCCAGCAGCAACTCCGGGGCCAGGGTAAGGCTGGGGCCGGCTCCCACCAGCCACAGGCTAGTCATCAGCAGCATCAAGACAGAGGAGGCAAGAGGCAGCGCTGGGAACAGTAGGCCAGGGGGCTCCCTGGCATGCATGGTTTGTCTGATTGAGGGTGGTCCTGGGACTGTGCGCTGCTGGTGGAAGAAAACACCAACAGTTATTATTGCAGCTTTATCTCGCTGACTGCCTCAGCTACTTTACCAGCAGCCTCATTTCATAGAAGTAGAAACAGGCTGGAGAGGTAGCTCAGCCGCAACAGTTAGACCCCAACCCATGTGCTCATTAGCCATCTGCCCATTGTGAGGATGAGGATAGGGCCGCCGTAGTCCTGAGTCCAGATGGACCCTGAAGAGAAATCTCAAGAGAGGAGTAGGGACAGGAAAGCTGAACTGGAGCTCTGGACTGTTGAACAGAGGGGTACAACACCCTAGGGCAGTAATGGCAAATCTATGGCACTAAAACTAAACTAAAACCTCAGTATTCAGGTTCAATAGCAGTGTTGGCACTTTGTAACAAAGAAGTGGGTTTGGGGTTGAAGTTTGGACACTTGGTCTCTAAAAGGTTTGCCATTTCTGCTCTAGGGCAAATTCAGGGTAATCTCTAGCTGTGTTCTGCTTCTCCTTTCCCTTAGGCTACCACCCTCCTCCTCTTCTTGGCCGCTGTGCTCAGCTTTAGGGTTCCAGTGGCCTCAGGTGCCCTAGACCAAGAGGCCAGAGGCATCCAATGAACAAGCAGACTGGATGGGGAGTGGGGTAGAAGGGCTAGGAAAGGGGCAGCAGGAGTCCCCTATCTAAGCATCTTCCTCAGCCTTGAGCACAGCCCCTCTGGCCCTAGCCTCCCTTTTCACCAGAAAGTTCTAGTATCTGCTCCACCTTTTTCTGCTGTATGTCCCTAGGCAGGTTTCCCAACCTCTGAGCCTCTCCTTTCTCATTGGTAAATGAGAAATTCAGAAAATCTTTTCCTCATAGGGTGATGAGAAAAAGGAATAGTTTAAGATTCTAGCTCACAACCACTGCTTAAAAAATTGTAGCCACCCCACTGACTGTAGGAGGCATTTGTAGCCATCACCTGGCCCATGCACCAAGGTCCAGCCTCAGTATAGAGATGGCTGCTCTAGACTAGCTGGCTGAAGCTCCAGCCCCCAACATGACCATTCCCTACCTACAAAGCAAGGCTTTTCCTCTTCTATGCTCCTCCCTCACATCCAGCCTATCTTCCAGCCCCTGCTGAAGCCCCTTCACTCCTGGCCAGGCCTCTTTGTTGCACAGCCCCTGCTGATTCAGGGCAGAAAACAGGGTCCCAGCAAAATAAAGCTGTTTCCTTGCCAAAGGCTTCCTGTGCATCTGCCAGTTTCCTGCAGGAAAAAATGTGGGCATCTCCTCTGCCTACAACGTCCTTCTCCCTCTCTCCAACAGACAAACACCTACTCATTCTTTGAAGTCCAACTCAAATATCCCCCTTTTCTCCCCTTCGCACATGATAGAGCCTGGTCTTTTGCGCAGTTGGTCCATCTCAGTTGGCAGAGGGTCTGAGTTCACGGGGTAGGGGCACTGCTCTTAGCTTTGAATTCCCCACCACACAGCCAGTGATTTTTATATGTTCACTTAAAGGCACTGCCAGCTCAGAAAGTTGGGGTGAGCCCTGTTCTTCACTGGATCCGTGCACCCACTTATGGAGGTAGGCTGAGGTTAAGCAAAGTGGGTAGGTAACAGCTTTGCTTGGGGACAAGGCCTGGGGCCAAGACACCCACTGCAAGCTTCCTCTTGCATCCTCATAATCACTCCACCCCCACCCGGTGCACCTCAGCAAGGGTGAAGGACTTGCCCAGAGACAGAACTGTGCCTTGAGCCCTCTGGATTTATAAAAATGGGGCTGTGCACCATCAGGCCCTGCCTACCTTGTTGGGAAGCCAGGAGCACACAATAGGAAGTCAAGGACAGAAAGACTTCAGGGTGGTGTAGGGGGGGCTAGTTCCAGGGTCTAGGTCGAACTCAGCTTTATGACTTTGGGAAAAGTACTCAGTTTTCTTGGGCCTCAGTTTTCACTTCTGTCAAAACAAGGGTATTGGAAGAGGCGATTAAAGGGCGATCTCAGGCCCGACCGTTACGTGGTGGGGAGGGGGTGAGTCCTCGGGGCCGGGCACGGCGTTCAGGACCTCCCACTCAACCGACCGGCCTAGGCCCCCACCCTTGCCGGCCGAGCACACGTCCCAGGTACTCACTGCAGGAGCATGCCCACCACCCTAGAAGGCCAGGTGGGGCCCCCCGCTGGGAGTCGGCCCTCGGGTTGAACACCAAGGTGCCCCAAATCCACTGCATGCACACCCAGGCGCATGACCCCGGCCGACCAGCAGGAGCGCCACCCCCTCCCACTCCCGCGCTGCCCGCCTATTAGTCAGCAGTTGTTCTAGGCCGGGATCCCTTCCCCGCCCCCCCCCAAACCCTCCCGCCGGCCTCCGTTTTCCTCCAGGGCAGACTCTTCAGAGACCTTCCCTAGAGCTAGCGGACGTAACCATTCCGAGCGACCTAGCCTCGTGCGGCGAATCGCTTCGGCTCGATGCTAATACCCGCTTGCTGGCTCTCCAGCCCTTCATAGTGCTGTTTTGTCCCCCGCCTCACGTCCGGCACGCTTTAGAAAGGACTGGGACAACAATTTTAAGCGTGAAAAACAAGAAATTGGTGGTTCAGCCCTCCTTCAACCACCCCCCCCCGTTTCCTGGACCAATAGTAGGGCCCGACGTTGCGGGTTTCGGGCCTGCGCAGTGCGACGCTTAGAGGAAAAGCGAGAGGGTGACGGACGTTGAGAGAACGAGGTAGAAGGAGAGAAAATGGCGTCCACGGGTGAGTGTGGTGGACCTGCGGTCGGGCCAGCGAAGGCCAGGATCCCGGAACGGGGGGCTGCTCGTCCCCGGGTGTGGCCAGGATAACTGGTTGGAGCTATAGAGAAAAGTTGGAGGTCCCCGCCGCGGCCCGACGAGCTTTGGGGGGGAGCCGCGTTCTCTTCCCCTCCCCCATCGGGCGGGCCGGTTCTGGAACCTTCCGGCGCGCGGGGGGCTCGCGGCGGCGGGGCGCTAAAGTCCGCCTTGGCCTCCATTGTGTGGCTCTCGTCGGCCCCCGCGCTCCCGATCGCCCGCCCGCCACGTGGGCGGGGCCTGTGGCCTCTGAGGTCCCGCGTGAAGCTGGGACGCGCCTGGCCTCGAGTCCGTCAGCCTGAAAGCCGAAGGGGGGCCCGTAAGCTGGCTCGAGAAGCCGCGGCCCCGCTGCCCCAGTGACCCTCCCCTCTTCACTTTCCAGGGCTAGTGGGCCCAGTCCAAAGCGACTCTTTCTCAGGGAGAAATCTAGGGGAGAAAAAGAAACAGGCCGTCGGGACTCAGTGTGGCGCGAGGCTCTAGCATCTGAGCAGGAGCCCGGTCATCTTTCAGGCCCAGTCGGCTGGGTGCCTTCCAGCCCCAAACCTAACTTAGGCTTTAAGTTATACCCTATCCTGAAAACGTAATGTACCCTCGCCTTCGAGCCTTATCGCAAATCTGCTGCCCCCTTTGGACTTTTTTTTTTTTTTTGTCGTTTTTGTGTTAACCCCACCTCTTTCCCTCCCTAAAAAGCAATTAAGTGACTTTTCAGGGCTGTTTTTCAGTAAACGCTGAGGGAGATCAGTTGTATAAGAAAGCCAGCCTGGACCTGGAGGCCAGAAATCCGAACAGAGACAAATCTCTGGGCTCTTTTACCTAGGAGGAACAAAAACCTCGAGCCTGTATACAAATTGTGGTTAAGCCATCGCCCGGCGTTTATATTTGTGCTTGGCTCCAGGCTTGCTTATTTTATTTAGTGGACCCGTAGGGGCCAGCCAAGGGAGGTACGCGGTGGACTTGAAAAGAAAGCCCAGTGTAGGAACTCCAGAATGATGTGGATAGGGTGGTCCTTACTACCTGGAGCGTTTGTGAGTACTGTGTAGTGCGACTTTCATCTGCAGTCTGGCACGCTTAACCCGGGATTATTGGCAGGGTAGAGCCTTTTCACCTTTGGGGGTATTTCTTGACGTCCTGGTTCCAGTCCTTGGAGGCATTGGGAGCAAATGAGCTGGAAAGCGCTAGGCCCCTCGGAATTTGTATTTGGGGAGACCCCAGCATCTAACAACTGAAAGACCATTTTAAGAACTCTTCCCGTCTGTGTGGCTGGCAAACAGGTTACTGTTGGCTGCTGCTGAGGAGCCACCAGGAGTGCTCCTAAAAGAGAACACTCGAGATAATATAGAGACATCCTGTGCCATTCCCACCCGAATCTTACCTACTACAGCCTGAAGAGACAAAGTGTTTACATTTGAATTTTTTTGTGGCTGGATATGATTTTTTTCAGTCACCTTTGCTCAAACCCTTTTTGCTAACCATCTACTAGATTAAAATTACAAGTGTGGTTTACATAGACGCAATATTAGGCCGTGCTGGGGGAGTCTTTAAGGAGTCCTATGTCTTCCCTGAATTTTAGTTTGCTTTGCAAGCAATTTTAGTTTGCTTGCAAAACGTAAGAGAAAAGATAGACCTTTTAAAAGCTTCTCCAGCCCTTCTGGTCTTAAAAGCAAAGCATTTTGGTCCCCATGCTGACTTTAATGCATTATATAGTCTGACCCCCTAAATCTGTACCGCTTGGGAAGTGACTGACCTAAAATGTCTTAAGTTGCTGCCTTGAGTGATGTTGACATGTTTTCCCTCCCTCGCCTATAATCTCATAGAAAGATACCCACACTATGTAGCATGTGTCCAGTTTATGCAATTACAACACAATCTCCAAAACAAACGCTGTTCAGACCTATTCTAGACTATTGCTAACTGCTTGTCTCCTCTCCCTGTGCTGTTTTTAGTGAAGTTTTCAACTGTATGTTTAGAAGTTAAAAACACAAATGATTGCTAAATAATCTGAACATTGTATTTGTAGTTTTATTTGAGGCCATGTTCTGTGCTATAGGTAAACAGATTCTCATGAAAAAAAAAACATTGCTGCCTCAGCCCACCAGTGTAGGTCCAAATCCTGTGGTTTCACGCTGACCTGAGATCATTAGCTGTCCCATATCAATTGTTTTGATTCTGGGGTTTTGGTGGTGGTGGTGGTTGGGTTTTTTTTGTTTGTTTTTATATCTATATTTTTGAGACAGGGTCTTGCTAGGCAGTTCAGGCTGGCCTTGAGCTCACTTTGCATCCCAGGCTGGTCTCAAAGTAGCAGTGATCCTCCCGCCTCAGCATCCGAGTGCTAGTGCTAAGATTAGAAGTGGGTGTGCTGGGATTAGAGGTGGGCTTCACCACACCTGGCTGGGCTTTTTTGTTTTTTGAGACAGGATCTCACTGTGTAGTTCAAGCTGGCCTTGAACTCACTATGTAACCAAGACTAGCCCAAACTCCGTGATCCGCCTGCCTCAACTTCCTAAGCGCTGGGATTACAGGCACCACCATACCTGGTCCCATTCAGTTTTGTTTTATATAACTGCTTCTCACAAACGTTGAATTTATATCAGTGATTTTTAATCATTTTTCATACAGAATCCTCAGGAAAATGTAAGTGGAAATACTTGGTTTTTGTGCTTCATTGTGTTTGTTTTGTGAATGCCAATTTGCATTTAATGAGGAGGGGGTTAGAGGAGAGGGTGGTTTTGCGTTGCTGGAGCCCTTGAACCCAGGCCACTGGGTATGCTGGTCAAATTCTCTTATCACTGAGCTATCCCCAGCTCCTGCATTTATTACACACCCATCCCATCACCATCCCCAAAATGGTGATTGAGTCTAGAACCTTAACACTGTAATACATCCCCAGGCCAATTTTTATTTTGAGACTGGATCTCAGTAAGTTGCCCAGGGTGGCCTTGAACTTAAGAGATCTTTTCTCCATCTGCCTCCCAAGAGTTGTGGGATTACAGGCATGCATCACCATGTCTGGCGAGTTATTGAAAAATGCTTCAAGAGTGACTTGAATGGATTGTTGGTTTTTGTTTTTGTTTTTTTTTTCCACTGTAGATATCCTTTGGGCAGTTGATTTTATAATGTTGATTCAGGGTTCTGAGCTAAGAGTGTACAAACAAAGGAAAGTAGGTGAATTTCAGAGCAGTAGAAACACAAGCCAATTTAAAAGAGATAGACTCAGCTACATACTTTGATGCCAGCCCAGTGGATGGTGAGGCAGGCTTTGGATTGGTGGCAAAGGGGTTCTGCCCCTTCAAGAACTGAAGTGTACACAGTTGCTTTTGGATGAAGGGTTTTTCTGACTGGAAAAGAAAGGACTGTTTGGTTCTACTTTAATGATAGTACAATATTCAAACATTGAGCGAGATAGTTATTCATGTCCAAAGGAAATAATTAGACAGGCTTTTTAAAAATAATTAACTGCCTTTTTTAAAAAAAATCTTAAAACTTCTATAACTTCTGTAACTTTAATTCAGTAGTGCTGTGAAAATGTCTCAGCTATTTTCTAGTTGGTTGGTTTTTTCCACTGCTTGTAGATATCTTAGTGGATTGATTTTTCCAGTTTATTTATTTTATTTATTTTTGCAGTACCAGGGATCGAACTCAGGACCTTGCGCTTGCCAAACAGGCACTTATTCCACTGAGTTGTATCCCCAGCCCCAGTGGATTGGTTTTTGATCTCTTTTGCTGTGTGTGTAAAAAGTTATAGGAAGAGCTGGACGTGGTGGTGCACACCTGTAATCCCAGCACATGAGAGGCTGAGGCAGGAGGATCATTGCGAGTTTGAGGCCAGCCTAGACTACAAAGTGAGCTCAAGGCCAGCCTAGACTACAAAGTGAGCTCAAGGCCAGCCTAAACTACATAGTGAGACCCTGTCTTGGGATTAAAAAAAAAGTTAACAGGAAGCCAGGTGTGATAGTACATGCCTGTAGTACAGCACTGGGGAGACTGAGGCAGAAGGGTTGCTCCAAATTCAAGGCCAGTCCAAACTGCATAGTGAAACTCGGTCTCAAAATGACAGGTTATGGGAGGGTTTATGTAGAGCAGAGAAAAATGGTGATTTTTTTTTTTTTTTTTTTTTTAGTTCAAATCACTTTGGATTTTAGGAAGTGCACAGTTATGTAACCGAAAACCAAATTGTCCCCAGATATCTAGCTTTTGAGTTACTATACAGATGTAGCCTTGAGTCAGCAGACTCTACAACACTAGTTTGTAATGACTAGCCTCTTGTTTTCTGCCATTCCATTTCAGTGTCATTGTACTAGAGAATTATGGTTGGTTTTACTTGCTAATGTGAGGAAGTGCTAGAAAAAATAGTTTTAAGGAAAGAAAACTACTAATCAGCCTGATGTTGAACATTGTAGTATTGTTGCATGGTTCCTTTTTATATGAACGTAAAGCTTCTGAGCCTGTTTTAGGGTCTTGTTCTCCATTATTAGCCTCAGAGTGATGATCATACATGTAAAACGATAGCCCGGTTGAGTGTGGAGGTGCACACCTGTAATCCCAGCACTTGGAAGGCTGAAGCAAGAGGATCACCTCAAATTTGTGAGGCCAGCCTAGGCTACAGAGTTGAGTTCAAGGCCAGCTTAAACTGCATAGTGAAGCTCTGTATCAAAAAGACCCCCCCCCCAAAATAAATAATAGCCCGTGGTTTATGATCATGGGAACATGCAAAATACCCCTGCAAGTCAGCTGATCTTGGCCTCATTAGCTAGCATTGTATTCATGTTCAGAAAGAGTTTAACTCTCTTAAACCTAATTTGTGTGGTTTGGTGTCAAGAGATCAGAGGTACTCATTTGGACTGTGTCAGCCTCTGAATAGTTGAAAGAATTTTTCTTGCCACCTAAATTCCTTTAACCTCTCTTTGCTGATTTTACACTTCTCTCCTTGTTTCTTCCAGATTATAGTACCTACAGCCAAGCTGCAGCGCAGCAGGGGTAAGTCAATCTTCTATAGCAGTTTTTGTCTGTGTTTAGTGTTTTTAGAGTATGGAGCCTCGTAGTTGTAGTAATACAATCAGAATGTTCTAGATTCAGTTCTTGCATTTCTTTTGCAGCTACAGTGCTTACACCGCCCAGCCAACTCAAGGATATGCACAGACCACCCAGGTAATCTTTAAAATACAGTAATTATAGGTAGCTGCATCTCCAGGTAAAATGTGTTGGTCATTAAAACATTGATTAGCACAGATCTTTTTCAAAATTAAGGTAACGTGAAATAGTAATATTTTGCATGTAGCCATTAAAAACCCAAGAATTTACAGAGTATTACAAAGGGCTCCCCCATTCTGCCATCTTCAGTGAAACTGTGCTGCAGGGGAGGATTGACTTTATAATTTCTAGACTTTTTATGGCTTCTCCAGTTACCACGTTCTGTGCTTGGTCTTTCTGTGTATTTTATTATGTTTGGATTTACTTAACTTCATCATAATACTGCAAAGGAAAATTATGATACAACCTTTGCTGATGAGCTCGTTGTAGTACATAGGTACTGTATAGCAGAATCAGTTCTAAGGAACATTGCTGCCTAGCTGAGGAGCTCCCAAACTTCCTAGTGCATGAGTTTGTGGTTAAAAACCTTGGTCAGGGTCTGGGGATTATCTCAGTAGTGGAGTGTTTATCTAGCTTGTGTGATCTCCAGGACCATGGTGCGGAGGGCAGCCAAGGCCACCTACTCTAGAAATAGGCCTTCTAGTGTGTTCAAGATCTTCAAGATCACCTTAAATTCAGAATGAATCACACCATAAAGTAGATACTAACAACTGCCGTAGAACCGTGTTCTAGGAGAGACAGATGTGGTATCTGTAGCGTATCACCTAGCTAGCCATTTAGACAAACCAGCATATGAACATATAAGAACATAATAAGAGCTCATTCCTTACTTGATTTTAAGTATTACTGGTATCTAAGTTCAAAAGACTAGTCTTGATGTACTACTAAACATAAGAGAACATGTACTATTCTCATTCCATTTCCTTTGAAATACATAATAGTTTTAAGCTTTGTGCCATGCTGAAAATGCAGTTTTCAGAACTGCCTAGATTTTAGCCTTGTCTTCCATTTTCTCTTTTTGCCCATTTATCTTTCTAATACTGTTTGTAGTTATTAAATTGTGCTGCATTGAGTACTGACATTTACACACCTGTGCCCTTACTGCTCTTCCCTTGGGAGTGTCTTGTGAATCTCCTATATATAGAAAGGTTTTTCCTGAATATCTCTGAAACTTTATTGTTACCTTTACCAAAATAGGAATGACGTGGGTAAAAGATAACAAGCTCAAGCTATAACTGAGCATGATCGCACACACCTGTAATCATAGCAGTTTGGAAGTTGAGCCAGGAGGGTTACAGCAAGTCTGAGGGTGGCCTGGGCTACCTAACAAGTTCAAGGCCAGGGTGGAATACATAGTGAAATCCTGTCTCAAAAAAGAATAACTTTATGCCTATTTTAGTCTTCGATTCTATAATTTAGAAACCTAGAGATAAATCAGTTTTATTGCTGAAATATAAGGTTCATATACAAAGTTCATAACATGCATTTTCTTTGGAGCAGGCATATGGGCAGCAAAGCTATGGAACCTATGGACAACCTACTGATGTCAGCTATACCCAGGCTCAGACCACTGCCACCTATGGGCAGACTGCATATGCAACTTCTTATGGACAGCCTCCCACTGGTAAGGCCTCCTTGGAGAGATTTTTGGGTCATAATGTCTTAAGGCATGTGCTAAGACTTGGTACTCATGCTCGTAGATGTGTATTCTGATACATATCTTGGAGAGCTTTTACTCTAAGATTTTTTTTTTCTTTTTTCCCTTTTCCTTACATTTTCCTTGAGAGATAGCTAATAGAATGTGGGTGGGATAAACTTCAAGGAAGAAAAGAACTTTTAACTTCTGTACACTCTATGGAATAATCTGACACCAAAATGGAGACTGTAAAAGATTGTGCTAATGCTAATACTAAGTATGAGCCTTCTTAAATGGGCTGCTTAAAAATCAACTGGTTTTCACTTGTTTATCTCATCTGATAGTGTACCCTCTACTTTTTGTTTTGTGCTTTCCACAGTAGAAGGGACCAGTACAGGTTTGACTATCCTGCTCATTCTTGCATGGGAAATGCTTTCCATCTTGTCTAACCCTGTAATGTTAACCCTTTAGGTGTTTTCATTTGTTTTAACTCCCAGATTTTTCTAACATCACACACAAGGTACTAGTAAAAAAACTGCTTCAGGTGCCATTCACAGATATGTGTCCTTTTCTTTATATGATTTGGGAAAGATTTTATTTAACATTACTTCCTGTCAAACCTTAATATAATATTCACATTCCCAAAGGTATTTCAGGTGATTACTCCCAGCTGATTTCCCCCATTCCCTGAAGGATAGATTGCATGATGAGATTTATTTAGAGAAACAAACTGCCACCCTGCATGTATCATGTTTGTCTGTTGCTTTTCAGTCCAGACATACCTTTTTCTATTTTGTGTTAATAATTATTTTAATTCATAGTATGTCTTCAGCATATATTTTGTATATAGCTTTCTAGGAAGCTAAGAAACTTTGAAGAATTATAGTAAATTGTATACTTAATACTGAGGTTGAGTGGAATATTTGAAAAATCCATAATAGTTTTTTCTGCTTAGTGATGTATAATGTTTCAGGCTCTCTACTTTCCCCTACCTTCATTATCATAAAAGGTTTTACTATAAGGAAGTGTTTAAGATGTAAAAACTGGGGGCCAGGGATATAGCTTGGTGGCACAAGTGCCTGCCTGCAAAGCACAAAGCCCAAGTTCAATCTCCAGTACCAAAGAAAAGGATGTAAAAACTTTTCCAACTATCTTCAGTTCTCCATATTATAGTCTAGTAGGAGAAATAGCTGTCATTTAGCTCATTGAGTACTGGTATTGTGAATTTGCTGGGAACTTGCTTTTAATGTATATACATTGAATTGAATGGGATATATTTCAACTTTGTAGTAGCAGCTGTAAGAAGAGCTGAAACTGTGAGACAGTCCCATTCTGAATGTAGGCCCAGAAACTGGAGGACAGTATAAAAACCAGTATCTTTGATAAGCTGGAGATTGTATTTAGTAGTAATCAGAAATGTTTGTATAGACTTGATAGTTTATAGTGTGTCCTTTACAGTAAGTCCCTAACTAAACATTCGAGTTGCAAACTTTCACAGATACAAATGGACCTCATATTGGGAGCATTCATAGATGCTAATAAATCACAGAAATAGCTCAGGTGTTTGCAGACATCACAGTTCTGCTGCCATGTGGTTACTGTACTATGCCAAATTTTGCAATAGTACAGTGCTCAGTCAGAGCCCAGGATGTCCAGAAGCAAGAGGAAGAGCAGTGGTGATGTAGAGGGGACTGCTAGGAAGTACAGAGCAATATACACTGTATATTTGTGTCAGAGGTATATAAGACTCCTTTTGTTGGACTTAAGAACATTCTCCCAGAATAGAACTCGTTCATAAGTCAGGGACTTACTGTATACCTGTATACCTCCCTCCTCCTCCTTCTTCTCTGAAATCAAACTCAGGACCTCACACCCCTGAGCTACATCCCTGGGCCCCCCCCCAATGTAATCTTTACATATAAAAATTATTGTATAGTTGTGAGAAGAAATGTATTAAAATACATTGCCCTCTGCAGGCTTTTTCTAAATTAAGGTTCAGAAGAGAGAGGCTATATATGCATTTAAATTAGAGTTCTTAAAGTTTCATTTTTTTATTGTTCAGGTTGAACAAAGATTTTGGTCAGTTTGTGTGATGGTTTCTTAACACCTTTTTTCCTTCAAGCCATTAATACCCTGTAGATCTGTTGTCTTTTTCCATTGGTCTTTTTTGTTATCATTAAATCATTTTGCTCTGTTGATTTTTTTTTTTTCTCACTTTGCTTGGCTGTATGGGGACTATAGGTTAATTAAAAGATTATTTATTAACCCAGAGTCTGTTACTGTAATCTTTAAAACTGTAAGACTAACTATTGCCACATAGTTTTATGATATGTTAATGCCCTAAGCAGTTACAGTTTTTGTTTATTTAACTACTCTTCCTGTGAATTTTACAGACAGCCTGTTCTCATGTAGCAGAAAAACACCTGTAAAAATAACAGAGGTGATAGAATTAGATTCTGGTTAATACTAAATAAATGAATACTTCTGTATAATTAACCTTAGGAGTCTGCAAAGAACTTTTAAATTAAATACACAGGATTCCAGTGTAGTTCAAAGTGAACAACATGCAAATTCAAAATTAATTTTCTAAACTAAATGTAGTGGCACACATCTGGAATCTCAGCACTCTGGAAGGCTGAGGCAAAAGGATTACAATTTGGAGGCTAGCCAGGGCAGCATAGTTAGACCCTGACTAGAAATAAAGGACTAGGAGGTAGCTCAGTGCAAAGGCCCCAAGCTCAATCCCTAGTCCCACAAAAAATAATACCCACTGGAAATAGACCTTCATACATATAACCACCCAACAATTTTAACAAGGAAACTGCTGTGTACATTTCAAAATTTCTCTTAATGTTTGAGATGGAGAAGAAAGTATAGGTAACGCTTTAGGTTACACAGAAAAAAGTTCATCTTGTTTTTGTTTAGCTTGTGTGTTTGCTGAGGGCACTTTACTCTGACTAAAGCTTAAGGCCCTAAACATTAAATATAATAAGCAGTCTTAACCCAATATTTCTTTTAAGGGCTGAAATTTTTTAATTTTGATGAAGTTGGATTTTCTTTGATGGATATACATGCCATGATCTAGACTAAGGTTTTTATGGCTCAGTGACTTTAAGGGAGCCAAAGAGCCCAGTACCAGAAAAGGTTGTAACACTTCTGTGGAGCAAGATGTAACAGCTGAGTGTCTGATCATACTCTAAGCCCAGATCCCAAAGGAGGAAAAAACAATGATCTTGCTGGGCTGAAGCACATTATAAGTGTGGGTTTTGTGACTCCAGGATAGGGAAGTACTGAAGGGGAGAAGAGATTAGATTACACCTCTAATAAAAAGGGTCCTTTTGCCTTTGGTAGGTAAGTAAGAGAAAAGGAGCTGGGTAACTCAACCAGCCTGGTAACAATTTTTGTTAGTTGTTATTCAAACAAAATTAGTTCTTGGAATGTGGTATCACGTGTTTATATCTCCCAACATGTTCTCTGTAACTTCAGTTTTCTTAAATGTGCACTGCCCGTGTGCTTGGGACTAAAAGAGAAACAACTACTACCCCAAGTTTAAGGCTTTATTGCTTAAACCCATCTGGACCCAGATCATTATTTTTTAGGTATTTTGAAATGCCATGTTACTTGTCTTTTACCCCTTTCTGGGACATTGTTTCCTGCTTGAAGATTTTTTTATGTACTTGAGCATCTTAGTTGAGAGATACAAGGAAATGTAACAGTTGGCAAACTGCAAACTTGTTCCCTTTGAATGCCTTCAAGAGGGGGGTGGGAAAAAGTTTAGTAATGGCTTTCTATAGTGTGTTCTTTCTCCCAATTATATGTGGATTTAAACCAATGAGATAGCCAGGTGTGGTGATACACACCTGTTCCCAACACTGAGGAGGCTGAGGCGGGTCAGTCACTGAGAGTGTGAGGCCAGCCTGAACTACATGGCAAGACCTTGTCTCAAAAGCCAAAGAAAAGGTAAAACAAATAAGATAGTACTGCATTAAAAACTGCATAATTTCAGAGAACTTAGGCTTTAAGTATTGGTTTGTATTACTATGGCTGAAAGGCAAATACTTAAAGAGATTAAATTTTGTGATGGTTTAAAGTAAGTGGTTTACAGATTGTTTTGTTAATGAAAAAGTGTCTAGGCAGATCTCTGAAGTGACCAGAAAAGTGACCCGGCTTTTCTTTGTCCTAGGTTATACTACTCCAGCTGCCCCCCAGGCATATAGCCAACCTGTCCAGGGGTACGGCACTGGTGCTTACGATACCACCACTGCTACGGTCACCACCACCCAGGCGTCTTACGCAGCTCAGTCTGCATATGGCACTCAGCCTGCCTACCCAGCCTATGGGCAGCAGCCAGCAGCTACCGCACCCACAAGGTAAGGCTGTAGTCCCTGCTGTTCATTCTATGCTGTGTGGACCTCAGGTGTAAGTGAAGTGGCAACTCTGTATACTTAGAAAATTCATAACATAGTTACTCTGTTTAAGTGTTCACTGTGTCCTTCTAGTTGTTACAGTAACTGGTGTCCTGGGCCATACAAAGGTATTCTCCATTTAGCAGTGAAATGATACCATCCAAGAGCCAAAATGAGGGCTTTTAAAACTCAAATAGATTGCTCTGGTTTGGGAGCGTATGTTGAGAGTGGGAGGAGGCTATTGTTTTTATTCTTCTAAACCCAAAAGAAACTTTTTTCTCAAAACTGAACTGCTCAACTGGTTGTGGTGGCACACTCCTGTAATCCTAGCACTCAGGAGTCTGAGGCAGGAGGATCATTGTGAGTTTGAGACCATCCTGGGCTACAAAGTGAGCTCAAGGCCAATCTGGACTGTATAACAAGACCTTGTCTCAGAAAGACAAAACAAAACAAAAACTGAACTGCTTATAGAATTATACTTTAATCTTTGGTGTTCTTGACCCCATAAATGGATAATAGCTGTCCCTTTGGGATAAACATGGTTCACTGTACAGGAACGAAGGTATCATCATATGAGTCAAGAAATAGTCCCATGGCTGGGCATGGTGGTGTGTGGGAGACATACTGTCATTGTGGGTTGCAGTAGTGGTGCATGCTTGTAATCCCAGCACTTGAGAGGCTGAGACAGGAGAATCACCATCAGTCCAGCCTGAACTACATAGTAAAGACAGTGCTTTTTAAAACAAAACAACAGCTGGGCATGGTGGTGAACAGCTGTAATTCCAGCGCTCAGGAGGCTGAGGCAGGAGGATCTTTGCATGCTCAAGGCCAGCCTGCACTGCATAGTGAGACCCTGTCTCAAAAAGACAAAAAACCAAAAAAAAAAAAGAAAACCCTTAAAAATAAATAGTCCCGTTATTAGTAGAGGCTGTATCCATATCTGGAAGTCAAACAGTGCCACAGTTTAAATAGGTGATAGGATTTTTCTCTATCAGAAGTTTGCCAAATTATCATAGGCAAGTAGTATAAATTATTTTCCTTTTTGTTTGGAGACACTGTTTTCACTACATAGTTTGGGCTGGCCTCAAATTCACAGTGATCCCCCTATCTCAGCCTCCCACATGCTAGGGTTACAAGTGTGCACCACCACACCTGGCTCAAATAGTATACATTCTTAATTTGGTAACCCCCTATAGAGTGAACAGTAAGTCAGTCCAGCAGAGTTTATACCCCATGAGTGTTTAGCAAATAAATAGTATTATTATTAACAGAAGATTTCAGGTCTTTGCTTTAGACCATACATTTAAGTGACTTCTGCATACAGTTACTTTGTTTTGTTTTATTTTCATTGTAGTCTTTTTAGAGAATAAACGAGATTAACGCTATAGAGGCAAGAAATTAGCTCTTGCAAACACTCTTGAAATTATTTTTAACATGCAGCATGAGTAATAGAACTACTTGGTAGTTCACACCTGCTATTATAGCCTGTGCAGTGGTATTAAACAAGCCAATTCCTAGAAGGGCCCCACTATCGTTGACCTGGGCGTTTCAGAGTGTTATTAGATGTTCAGAGAACCATTTAAAGTTCTAACGCAACAGTTGAGCCAAGGCATGGTTGGAGGGATTTACATATGAATTGAGTTTCATTGAAGGTTCTTTTTGATCCCTTTTTTTCTTAGTTTTCAATCCTTGCTAGTTTAAAGCAATTGTCTCTTGCTCGGTGACAGCTATTCTCTTAACACTGGAAAGAGGGTGCTTGTGACCCAGTTTAGCTCAGTGAGAAAACCAGTACTTCCACATCCTCTTTGGTCTGCCTGCTGACTGTTGTCCCATTGCTTAAAATAGCTCCAGCTTACAGTGCGTTGGTATAAACTATTAGGGATAAGAAGTAATAGAGGGGGCTGGGGGTATAGCTCAGTGGCATAAGCACTTGCCTGGCAAGCGCAAGGTCCTGAGTTCGATCCCCGGTACCAGGAAAAAAAAAAAAGAAGTAATAGAAACCTGTGAAGTTTTTTCCTTGGGACTGGGATTGATTTTTACCATGTGACAGGCACATCCCAGATGTGGGTATGGAAGTTCTACATCATCCCTACCTTACTGTTTGTTCTCAGGGCTGGGGATATAGCTCAGTGGAATAAGCGCTTGCCCAGCAAGTGCAGGGTCCTGAGTTCGATCCCCAGTACCGCAAAAAAATAAAATAAAATAAAATAAAATACTGTTTGTTCTCTTTTTCAGTATGGAGACTTAGGCAAGATGAAGCTAATTCATGGCAGCCTAAGTTAGGATATTTGTTTTATTTTTTGTCTGTTACTAAATGAAAAGCATAAATCAACAAATATTCCACATTTGTAATGGTGTGGGCTTATTTAAATTTTACTCCAAGATGGGTATGGTGGTACGTGCCTGTAATCCCAGCACTTGGAGACTGAGGCAGCAAAAAAAGTGGCTCTAAACTGGAGCTTTTTTTCTTTTTATCAAAGAGTAAAACTTGTATTACTATTAGTTTTTTTGAGAAAAAGCATTTCTTCCCATCTCCCCTCCCAGATCACTTAAATTAGAAACACAGTATTGAAGCTGCCTTTTATAGCTAGCTGTCCATATGGAGTGAATGGAGCATGTTGGTATATCTCCTGTGAATAGGATTAATTCTCCCCGTTCTTTGGTGTTCTTTCCAGCACATACAGTTTGGTACTTTGATATAGCTTAGTATTGTATATATTTCCAGGCACAGTCTTAATATCACATGTTGCTCATAGATTTGTAGGTTTCTTATCTCAGTTTTGTGGCTGAGGAAGTCTATTTAAAATTTTTCCTTTTAGACCACAGGATGGTAACAAGCCTACTGAGACTAATCAACCTCAATCTAGCACAGGGGGTTATAACCAGCCCAGCCTAGGATATGGACAGAGTAACTACAGTTATCCCCAGGTTCCTGGAAGCTACCCGATGCAGCCAGTCACCGCACCGCCATCCTATCCTCCTACAAGGTTAGTCTTTTTTTTTTTCTTACAGCCAATGAGCTAGTGAACTAGCAAGTGTTTTTCAGATTATTGACCAACTTGCTTTGGCTTTCTCAGGTAAGATTTGTTGTCTCAGTGATAACTCTGACCATGTAGAAATACACTGAAGCCTCAGTCCTGGGTTACCCCTAGCATTACCTGGCAGCCAATAACTATTTTGTCTGAATACAGACAGAAATATTTTTACCACAGTAGGTTCTTCCCTTTAATTTGGCTCTTTTAGTTATTTGAGAAGGAAAAGAAGCAGAGCCATATAAACTGAGTTAGTTTATATGATTTCACATAAAAACTGAACCAAAGAAGCCATTTTACCATCTTCTTCAATGGGTAAAGTGCAGGGCATTACATTCTCACTGGCTCTAACCAGTGTGAGACTGTCCCATCTGGTGGCTTATGTGGTACAAATAGATCTAATCAATTTTACTGGTCTTTTTACTAATAGAATTAAATCAGTCTGGTATGGTGGCACACACCTATAATCCCAACACTTAAGAGGTTGAGGGAGGGGGATCACCATGAGTTCAAGGGCAGTCTGGACTAGTACATAAGTGAGAGCCTGTCTCCCCAAAAAAGGGTTGGGCATGGTGGCACATGCCTGTAATTCCAGCACTTGGGAGGCTGAGACAGAAAGTTTGCTGTGAGTTAAAGGTCAGCCCAGGTTACATAGTCCAGGCCAGCCTGAACTACATGTGGAGACCCTGTCTCAAAACGGGGAGGGAGGGGAGATAAAGCTGCCCAGCAGCAAGTTGTGCACGCCTGTAGTCCTGGTTGAGGTAAAAGAATCACTTGAGCTCACAAGTTTGAGACACATCAAGATCCGATCTTTAACAGGGAAAAAAATTTTTTTTTTTTTTTTTTTTTTTTTCGGCACTGGGGATCGAACTCAGGACCCTGTGCTTGCTAGGCAAGCACTTATTCCACTGAGCTATATCCCCAGCCCAGGGAAAAAAATTTTAAGGCACGAACATATTTTTGGGTAATTTTCCTGGTGTGTGATTATCACATTAATCTAGTATTTTTCCTATAGCCTTCTTTCTGAAAATTCCTTGTATGTCTTTTCTTGATTAGTACCCAGATTTCATAGATAATTACGCATTTCTGAAAGGTTGAAGCTATAACAGCAATTTTGAATACTCAGATGAATCTTCATAGGAAAATTAGCATTTGTGTGTGGTTCATCTCCTGTACCACACTGTACCACTAAGCCGCCTTATCTCTTCAGAGAATCGCTGTCATCACTCGATCATTAAAGGCAGTCTTGGAACTGACTGGTTCACTTAACTCTGCCTTTTTTCAGTGCTTTTTTCCCTGGGTCAGTACTTCCTTGAGTATACACGTGTATATATTATCTTAATACAGAGGCATCTAAGTTCCCAAGTTTGGATTAAATATAGTTGAGGGTAGTTGTGGTGCATGCCTGTAATCCCAGCACTGGGAGGCTGAGGCAGGAGGATTCTTGAAAGTTCAAGGCCATCCTGGGCCTTGAGACAAAGTGAAACTCTTGTCTCAAAAAGATTTAAAAAAAAAAAAAAAAAATATATATATATATATATATATATATATAATCTTTTAAATGAAAGTAAAAGGGTTATAAGGGTATATAGATGAGTGGTTTTAATTATCCCCACTAAAATGTCATTATTCTAAATATGAAAATACACATTTTCATACTGTTGATATCTAGAAAATAACTTCATTTTGAAGAATGTCTGTGACTTGTAAATGTCTCATTTTCAGAGTTTGGGAAAGTAACAAGCCTTTTCTCTCCTTCCTAAATAAATTTTTTTTTTCCTTTCAGCTATTCCTCTACACAGCCGACTAGTTATGATCAGAGCAGTTACTCTCAGCAGAACACCTATGGGCAGCCGAGCAGCTATGGACAGCAGAGTAGCTATGGTCAACAAAGCAGCTATGGGCAGCAGCCTCCCACTAGTTATCCCCCCCAGACTGGATCCTACAGCCAGGCTCCAAGTCAATATAGCCAACAGAGCAGCAGCTACGGGCAGCAGAGTGAGTTGCTAAGAGAGAAAACCAAATAAGAATCATTGTGTTTGGAGTTTCTGAACTTGGGAAGTGTTCTTTACCGCTGTTTCTTTGGAATCTAGGATGCATTTTTAATTCATAACATCCTGCCTAGTAGCTTGGGTGTCCCAGTAAAGACTTCAATGCTTGCTTTTTTTCATTTCAGTTGTCCCCCCCCCCATTGTTCTTAATAAAGTCTTTTTAAAAAGACAAGATGCTGTAACAGACCACAAAAAATGTTTGAAACTGCCCTATTTTCTTTTGGTTATATAAAGCCAGAGTTCTTCATTGCCTACCAATCCCAACTCACAAATTATGATTTTGATGAGGCGGGGGTTGTGCTTTTGTTTTTTTGTTTTGTACCCTAAAAGGAAGAGAAACCAACTTTAAGAATACTTGTAGTTTTGAAAGAGGAGTTAAATTTATTTTTCAGAGGTATTTTTGATGCTAGAGATTGAACCCAAGAGCTCACACGTGCTAGGCATGGCGCTGAGTTTTATCTCTGACCCCACTTTGCTTGTGAAGAAGTAACTAAAACCTGGAAATTGTCCTCACAAATTTCTGCCTTGATTTTTTACTTTTTAAATTCAATCTGTGGGCATGTTTTGTTAGGACTAAAATGCTGCTTGGTGGAACTCAGCATTACAACATACTAACACCCTAGAAACCTGGTTCTTAATTATATTTCTGGAGTATAGCTTAAGAAGCTGCTTTTATTTTAACATCATAGGATCAACAAAATTCTATTCTGTGTGTTAGCAAGAGCACTTTTGTTTGTTTGGAAGTGGTTTAGTCTAAGCTATCTCTGCAAGGTTGTTTCAGCCTTAATGAGCCAATAGTTCTTATTGAACTTATGAGCACCTACTGATTACGGGTGCTTTATCATGGTATAAAGAAGATGGTACTGTGGTTAGTGCCTTACAGTTGAGAATTCTATGATTCCAGGAGAAAGAACATCAGGCAGTGGTATAAATGCTGGTCCATGGCTTACAGATGTGACTCTTTCCTCAGGTTCATTCCGACAGGACCACCCCAGTAGCATGGGTGTTTATGGGCAGGAGTCTGGAGGATTTTCCGGACCAGGAGAAAACCGGAGCATGAGTGGCCCTGATAACCGGGGCAGGGGAAGAGGGGGATTTGATCGTGGAGGCATGAGCAGAGGTGGGCGGGGAGGAGGACGCGGTGGAATGGGGTAAGAGCAAACCTTTTCTCCTTTTACCTAATTTTGTTTCATCCATAGGATTTTCAATGGAAAGAAGGGACTGAAAGACATAAAGAAATTTATTCTACATTTCCATGGACAATCTGTTGAACACAAGTCATCATCTAAAACATGGAAATGTCATATTCATGGCATATATCAATTGGCAGTTTGCTTTTTTGTCTGCCAGTATACTTTGTTGGGTTGGGGAGAAGAACAAAGAATAGTTTTGAAACTAGAGCTTTCAGTTCCCTTCATGGTTTCCAGAGGTGAAAAGCCTCTGTGGGTAATAGATTTGGGATGGAACACACACAACCCTTCTAATAACCCAAAGTTTTTAACTAATGCTTCTGAATGGTTGTCTTGCAATATCTGGTGTATATACCGCGAAAAAGAATGCAGCTGTTTTCCAGTGTTTGTCCTCAAGTTCTGTTTGTACTCAGAATTGTTGAAGATTTTGATCCCATAACCCTTAAACTATGGCCTGAGGTACACCTGATAAAAGTTTGATTGGAGCACAGAAAAACCCAGTAACCTCTTTTCAGAGTACTGTATCTGAGTGTAGAGCTGCTCCCCACTGGAGTTGTTAAAAGTCTAAAACAGCTTGACCGCTTGAACTGACGGCCCAGCCTGGTTTAGAAAACTGTTTAGATTAATAACATGACCCTCCTCCTACTTCTGCCCGCCCATCCCCTCCCTCCTCCCACCCCCTCTTCTGGTGTCTGTACTTTGATGAAGGTGAGATATAATGTCAATGGTTAACATAATCCAGAAGGCTTAGTTCTGTGTGTGTTCTGTCCCTATTTAAACTGTTTTTTTAAAAAAGTTATGCAGAATGTTAGCTATAAAGTAGATTTGGTGTTACTGTTCTTTCAAGGAGAAATTAAATGGCATTTTTATAGAAATTTCCCCCAAAAAAGAAATTTTTAAAGTAGATAAAAATTTGGTCTTTTAATTGCATTCTAGTAAATCTTTTTCTTATTAATAAGATAGTTAATGCTGTTTTGCATATTCTGCATAACTTTAAAAGTAAGTCTGCAGTGAAATCTTTATTGGAAGAAACATTTCATAACATACAAAAAAATTATAAGTTGATATAAAGTAAAATCTATCATCCAGTTTGGAGAGTATCATTCCATTATAAAGGTTTCACTTCTTTATGGATGTTTTTAATTAGACCTAGACACTTGAAATTACTATCATCACGTCTCAAATCACTTGGAATTCTTAATATTTTGCGATTTCAAAAGCAATTTCAAGTTTATTCATTTTAATACTCCAGAAGTAACGATTCTACCAATTTTGCTAGACTGCAATTAGGGGGCCCCCTTTCGGATAAGAAGTCTCTCCTGGAGCCATAGAAGAGACCATGGCCTTCCCCATAGGTTTTTCAACAGACTGTGATGCTGCAGTCCGTTAGAGCCTGTGGGGACAGGACAGGGACATTGCCCCTCCCCCTTTTTTATTGTGGTGTGGTGATGGTTTTCAGTGTCTTCTACAGGTAAGGCACTTAATGTTGTTAACATGCCCTTTTTCATTGCCTCAGTATTTTGATATTTTCATTGGCTGTTAAACGTGGAAACTTTTTAACATGCTTTGTCGCATTTATATGCTACAGGTTACAAAGTGAGAGCCTTGTATACACTTCAATACTTAAAAAGTACCCGTACTCAGTACTCAGCCGGCAGCATAATGAAAAGTGGGACTAGACACGGTGTCCATATGGAGAGGAAAAATATACATAGAATATTTTTAACAAAATGTATTCATTGTATAAATGGAATCCTTCTGTAACTTTGGTAACTGCATACTTGTTGTTTGGTAATGAATCAGAGGAGGTATAATACTCTAGAATTGTGTAACATTAAAGTGTAAACTTTTGTGTTTAAAGAGAGAGAACATTTTATGGTGTGTACTTTTAAAAAGGACGCAAAGCTGCATGCAACAGCTTGAAATTGTATATTCAGGTATTAAAGGTGCAATACTGGTTACAGACAACTCAGGGCCTCCCACTGGGGGGTGCCTTTATTTACTCTTTAAAACCTATCACAAAAAAACAATTTATATTCCTCCCTGCTCTCTTTAGAATATGTAATTTTATATTGCCATAATCATTATTTTTAACTGATATGTCTATAAAGTTGCACCCTCAGTCCTTTGAGCCTTGGTATTTGTTGTAAATTCTCCTTTCACAGCGACTGTTAAATCCATTAGTTTCCTCAACTGTATGGCTTTATGCTGAAGATTGGCTGGATGCGTCTTGGTGTGTGTGTAGGCATTTAACGTGGTTGTCTCCCGCCTTACTATATACTGTGACTTGTTAGGAAGCCCAGGGCCTGGTTTGCCTCTCCCCTGGAGAGGTTGGGGGTGCATCTTTATGAACATGGAAAGGTTCGTCACAGCAGTTGCCTCTGCTTGCTACTCTCCTGTACACCAAGCTGTCCTGGTTTTTCAACTGATGGGGTGGATGTTTGGGGTCTAGGTTCTTTACTCCCTGATTTGCCAAGTATTGCACTATTAATACCAGCCCCGAAATGAAAGGAACCAACCACACTGGTGTGTACAATCAGACAAGCAAGGTTGTATATTAAGGAAATTTGAGCAAGCTGCCCTGAAGAAAGGCATAGTGACAAGATGAGAGAGATGCATTGTTTGGAGATGTGTTTAGCCAGTGCCCTTCTTCCCCACGAGCCCCCCCAAGGCTCAGAGCGGTACTGGCTTTTAAAGGGAAAGGCCTTCATTTCTTCGTTTATCCCCCCAGCAGCGCTGGAGAGCGAGGTGGCTTCAATAAGCCTGGTGGTAAGTTTTTGAGTATTACCATGGATAGTGTTAAAAAAAAAAAAAATACAGTCAGTTTTTAGAAAACTATAATTTTTTTATTAGTTTCATAAACGGTTTAAAAATGAGCTATACAAAAGAGACTAATGGGTACTGCCGGCACTGTCTTAGGGGTAATAAGGTTAACCTATGGTTACAAAACAAAGGGTGACTTGAAGTATTGAGCATCTGCTTCTGTAATATGGGGGAGAGTACAGTTTTTAAATTTGGTTTATTTGGAGGAAAAAAATTTACTTAAATTTTAACACTTAATTTGGCACATAAGCATTGAGAGTGTATTTGGTAATGGTTTAGAAGCAAACCAGCAAAGAAAAAAAGCAAACCCTAGCAAATCTTTCACCAATGTTAAAAGAGGCACTGCTCCATTTTAGCAGTGCGGTCATTTTGAATTAAATGATTCCCCATCAAATGGTGGTGTAGTAGATAGCTGTGTGTGTTTGTAAGGTTTGTAGCTTGCAAGACGTGCACTAATAATGTTTTATATGATCTTTCCTGGTTGGCAGGACCCATGGATGAAGGACCAGACCTTGATCTAGGTAATTTTGAATTCTTGAACTTTGTTGTATTTTAAAGTAACTGACACAATGCTAGTGTGGTGGCGCACACCTGTAATCCCAGCACTTGTGAACGCAAGGCAGGAGGATCACTGCAAGTTGCAGAAAGCTTGAGCTACATAGTTCAGGGCCAGCCTGCACAGTGAGACTGCCTTAAACAATAAAAAAGACGCAGAATTTAGTGTAGGCTAGAGCTCAGCAGCCTTACGAACCAGTTTGCTACTCTTGATGTTGTGGTCAGATTAGGGCCTTTTTTAATGATCATCTATTAATCATCACTTGAAACAAATTAACCCACTGGGCATAGTGGCACGTACCTGTAATCCCATCACTTGGGAGACTGAGGCAGGAAGATTGCTTTGAGTTCAAGGTCACCTTGGGCTGCCGAATAGTTGACGGTCAGCCTGGACTGCAGAGCAAGATCCTATTTCACTAAAACAAAGTTGGGCTGGGGATATAGCTCAGTGGCATAAGCACTTGCCTGGCAAGCGCAAGGTCCTGAGTTCGATCCCCAGTACTACAAAATAAGTTAAAAAAAAAAAGCCCAGAGTTCCATGAGATTCTTGGTGGTTAGTGATTTACTTAGTTTTGTGATGAGCGTCATTGGATAGTTGTGAGCAGTTGGTGAAGAAGGTTTTATATACACAAAACTAAGAATTCCTTTCTTCTCTGAAAGGCCCTCCCATAGATCCTGATGAAGACTCTGACAACAGTGCAATTTATGTACAAGGGTTAAATGACAATGTGACACTCGATGATCTGTCAGACTTCTTTAAGCAATGTGGGGTTGTTAAGGTAAGTAAAATATAACCAGGTGATCAGGCAGAAATTCAGACCACAGAACATTTTAAAGAAATTGAAAAGCTGGGCTGGGGATATAGCTCAGTGGAATAAGCACCTGCCTAGCAAGCACAGGGTCCTGAGTTCGATCCCCAGTACCGCCAAAAAAAAAAAAAAGAAAGAAACTGAAAAGCTGGACAAGGTGACACACACCTGTAACCCCAGCATTTGGGAGGCTGAGGTAGGAGGATCACTGTGAATTCAAGGTCAGCCTGAACTGCATAGCGAGACCCTGTCTCAAAAAACTGAGAGCCAGGCATGGTGGCGCACACCTGTGATCCCAGTCCACCAACCCTCATAAAGAAAAAAAAGATTGATTTGATACTAAGAGTTGTTTCTGGGGCCAGGGAGATAGCTCAGCAATACAGTGCCTGCCTGGCAAGCGCAAGGTCCTGAGTTCAATACCCAAAAAAAAAGTTGTTTCTGAAATTCTCTTAAGTTCTTTATAGATGTCTTAAAGTTTACTTCTTAGTACCCACTTCCCCCAGATGTTAGCCATTTTTCGATAGAAACAGTGCAAAACACAGTTAAAGCAGACTTGATAAGGTCATTTGGCTTTGATTTGGTTTTAGGCAGGATCTCACTATGAGACCCTGCCTGAGTTCAATCCCCAGTACCGCCAAAAAAAAAAAAAAAGAAGAAGAAAAAAAAAGAAAATGTTCAGGGGCTGGGGATATAGCTCAGTGGAATAAGCGCTTGCCTAGCAAGCGCAGGGTCCTGAGTTCGATCCCCAGTACCGCAAAAAAAAAAAAAATAGAACTATGAGACCCTGTACTTGAGACTAGCCTTGAACTCACTGTGAGCCCAGGCTGGCCTCGAACTTTTTTGTTTGTTTGGCGGCACAGGGTCAAACTTGGGACCTTGCACTTGCCAGACAGGCGCTTATTCCACTGAGTTATATCCCTAGCCCCCTGTCCTCAAACTTGTGGTGATCCTCTTGCCTCAGCCTTCTGGGTGCTGGCATTATAAGGGTACGGCCCCACATCCAGCCTGAAAGTCCATTTTACATTTGTCAGTTAATTGTGTAAATACAAAGTCAGGTGAAATTTAAAATAGGACTTAACATATAGGGTTTTAAAGTAGGAAACTTTGTGCCCACCTCCCAGCATAAGAATTAGAGCTTTCTGAGAGCAGTACTTCTTAATCACTTTGCGTATACCCAGTTGAATCCCCATCCCTCCTCCCCCATCCTGGATTTTATTCTTACCTTTGTTGGGGGGGGTGTTTTTTGAGTTTTCAGACAGGGTCTCCCTTCATAGTTCAGGCTGGCCTCAAACTCACAGTGTTCCTTCTGCCTCTGCCTCCTGAGTGCTGGGATTATAGGCATGTACCCCCACACCCATCCTCATCTCTTAAAGATGTATTTTCAGTACCATTTTATTTCACATACAAGTTTATTAGGCACTGCTATACTGCATGACTGTTCTGAAGACTAGGAATATGTCAATAGCAAAACAAACTTGGTGTTTACAGTAGTAGGGAATGTATATAAAAAATGGATATGTATGCTAGGTTACAAATGTTATATAGGAAAATAAAGCCAGAGTGGTAGAGATAAAATGAGAAATGGAACCATAGAGCTTGGAGTGGTACAATGAGGGGGAAATAAGGGCAGAGCTGTTAGGGCGGGAATTTGGCAAGTTCAAAGGATCTGGCATGGCTAGGTTTTATTCTGAATATCTCCTAGAATATAATGGTGAAGTTGTTACTGATACGGGGAGCCAACAAGGTGGTACACACCTATAATCCCAGCATTTGGGAGCCTGAGACAGGAGGGATTGATGTAAATTTGAGGCCAGCCTGAGCTACATAGTGAGTTCAGGCTAACTTGAACTACATAGGGAAATCCTGTCTCAAAAAAAAAGACCTAGGGGAATACTAGGAGAAACAGTTTGTGAGAGGGAGTCAGTCAGCAGCTTGTAAGTGTAGGACTTGTGTATTCTGCTTGTAAGTGCATCACAAGGTGGTTCTGTGGCTCAGTGGACAGTGCTTTGGACCTCTACAGACGTGACAATTTAGATTCTTTTAAAAGGTCTGGGTTATTTCTGCGGTTTTATTTGTGTTTCCTGATACCTTGTATATGTAAAGTTACCATAAATACAGAATTAGTAAATGCTGGACTATTGTACAGGGGAGGTAGCCTCATATATATACATATCACAGATTGCTGTCTGAAATTCCAAAAAAATAAACTCAGCTGATAGTGTTTTTTTCATTTTACAAAAGACGAAGTTCAGAGGTGTAAGTGACTGCCTGGCCTGCCCTACCTATGTTCAAGTGTCCCAAGAGCTATTCCTTCTTGGACTGCATTTCTCTGCCATGTCGCTTGTTTGGTTGGTTGGTTCGTGGCAACTCGCCACTTAGTTCAGGTTGACCTTGAACTTGCTGTGCAGCCCAGGCTGGCCTCAAATTCATGGTGGTCTTCCTGCCTTGGCCACCATGCCCAGCTATCTGGTCATCTTTACAAGAGAACTGAAACTAGAGGGCGGGCTGCCATACTGTTCAGCCTCAGCTGGAGCATGCACATCACGCATCTTAAATTTTCTGCCATCCTGCTCATGGCTGTAAACGACCATGAAAGCACTATAGAAAATGACACAGAAATACTTAGCAAGCAGGCAGATTTATAGATACTGAATCGGTGAATAATGGGACCAACCATATGCAGGAGAGAAAGTGTTGGATTGTTGGAAGGGGGCAGGTATTGAGGATTAAATTCTGAGTATCATGCATACTGAGCAAGTGCTGTACCACTGCACTGCATCCCCCAGTCCTTTTTTGGAAGTAAATATTTTCAGCTGGGCATGGTAGTGCATGCCTATAATCCTAGCACTTGGGAGGCTCTGAAGCAGGGGAATCACAAGTTCAAGGCCAGCCTGGACTATATAGCAAGACCCTATCTCAGAAAAACAAAGATATTTTCTGATGAGAGCTATGTAGAAGTTTAGTTGATTTTGGTACCTTATATAAGATGATTTTTTTCTACTTACATACATGTGTACCAGAAGCTACATGGTTTTAGTTTCTCACTACTCTTGGCAAAGATGAAACCCACAAGTGTTCATATGTTCCATGTAATCCCAGTACTTTGGGTGGCTGCGGCAGGAAAATCGTAAGTTCAGGTCCTGCCTAGGTAACCTTAGTGA
Organism: Dinomys branickii; assembly: GCA_004027595.1. NCBI lineage: Eukaryota > Metazoa > Chordata > Mammalia > Rodentia > Dinomyidae > Dinomys > Dinomys branickii. Next base: position 43,257 of record PVLD010009565.1, read on the forward strand.
GACCCTCTGTTTTAAAAGGCTGGGGATATAGCTTAATATTAAGAATTTGCTGGGGTTGGTCCCCAGTACCACCCCCAAAAAAGATGAACCCCATAATATTTGTGCTTTTGTGTTTTAAGATTTTTTTATACATATATATGTTGTTTACCTGGGTATTAAAATCTTACCCCAGTTAAGAAAGTAATGTTTGGCCAGGTGTGGTGGTACACACCTGTGGTCCCAGCACTCAAGAGGCTGAGGCAGGGGGATTGCTGTGAGTTCAAGGGCAGCCTGAATTGTCCAGCAAGGCTCTCTTAGAATGGGAGTGGGGGCGGGGAGGAAGGAAGGAAGGTTAGCCAGCTGAGTGGTGGTGGTAGTGGTGGTGGTGTACACCTATAATCAGTGTGGGGTTGCTATGTGTTTGAAACCAGTCTGAACTACAATGTGTGACACTCTCAAAAGACAAATAACTAGGAATTGAGAAAATAGGACACCCATAATTATTTTTTGGTGTTTTGAGATGGGGCCTCATTATGTAGTTCAGGCTGACCTCAAACTCAGGGCCATCCCCCTTCCTCAGTCTCCCAAGTGTTGGTATTATAGGCATGCAACACTATGGGTGCCCAGTTAAGACACTCATAATTCTAAAACCCAGAAATAAAATAGTACATTCTAGTAGATCCATATCTGCATATGAAAAGTTAATGCTTTCAACAGTCTGTGAGACTTTGTGAATTTCATACGGACTTTTCCTCCCAAACTAGTATATTGTACTCAGGTCCTCACTGTGCTAATTTTATGTGTAGATTAACAAGAGAACTGGGCAACCTATGATCCACATCTACCTGGACAAGGAAACAGGAAAGCCCAAAGGTGATGCCACGGTGTCCTATGAAGATCCACCGACTGCCAAGGCTGCTGTGGAGTGGTTTGATGGTAGGGTGTGCTTACTGGCAGTCTGAACCCTGCTTGCCAGGAACACAATACAGGATGCTGTTATAATATCATTCTCTGGGAGGTCTGGGAGTAAGAGACAGAAAATACTTTCTACACTGCAGTAGGGCATGGCAGGGGGGAGAAATTGGAGAGGCATGGGGGCAAAAAGACCTGTGCTTCTGAGGAAAGCTGCTTATCTGTTCCAGGGCCTGGTGCCTAGATTGGAAAATCACTTTATTTCCAGGGGCTATTATTATAAATCAGCCTCACTTAAAGCTGCAGGTTCTTCTCTAAGCAAGTGTTAATCAGATGATACAGAAAACCTTATAAGAAATATCTCAGGGCCAGGCGTGGTGGCGCACATCTGTAATCCAAGCGTTCAAAGGCTGAGACAGGAGGATCATTGTGAGTTTGAGGCCAGCCTGGGCTACAAAGTAAGCTCAAGGCCAGCCTGAACTGCATACATAGTAAGACCCTGTGTCAAAAAAAAGAAACATCTCAGGGCTAGGAGTGAAGCTCAATGGTAGAGCCCTTGTCTGCTAGGCACAAGGCCTTGGATTCAATCCCAAGCGCCACGAGAAAAAGAGAAACAGCTCATGTATATTTGAGTATAGCTGTATATTAAAGCCTGGACATCAGTGCTGGAATTTCACTTAACACACAGCCAGCTTGAAAGGGTCGGGTGTTAAATACTGGCTTTCCTTTCTTGGCTCCTCTTTCCCAAAAGTACAACTTGCTCTGCTAGGATCCTAGTATACACTCTGCCTCCTACCAGCTTGAAATAGAGAGGTGATGTTTTAGTTGGTGTTGTTTGCTTGCTGAGGTTTGTTTTGTTTTGGGTGGAGAGACTTTTTATATGTTTTTAAAGCCTTTTGGAGTGGGGCTCATTGGTAAAAATCTTGGGAGATGTACAGGTGAAGGGGGGTTGATGCTTCTAAGGACACCAAGTCTGAGAAGTGATGAGGTTGTTAGAAAATGAGAAATGGCTTTTAGTCCCTCTGGGAGAGAGGAGTTGGATGGAGTTTGGGAGTCACTGATGTTATCTTGTTCTAGGGAAAGATTTTCAAGGAAGCAAACTTAAAGTGTCTCTTGCTCGGAAGAAGCCTCCAATGAACAGCATGCGAGGTGGCATGCCGCCCCGTGAGGGCAGAGGGATGCCACCACCGCTCCGTGGAGGTACTTACGCTTTCCTCTGATCTGTTTCTTTCTTCAAATGTTTTTCAGTCCAAATTTTGCTCTTGAAAAGCTTGATTAGTGTGGAGATGAAGTAATAAAAATGTGTGTAGATTTAATATTGTGCTGTTGCAAGCTGATAGTAAAAGTTTATAAAATATGAGTTAAGGACTAGAGGTACAGCTCAGTGGCATAAGCACCTGTCTGGCAAGCACAAGGTCCCACCCAGTCCCCCCCAAAAATAAAAACAAACATGAGTTATTCGGTTAGAGAGCCTGGGAGCCCTGTGGAACCTCCATGCCGGGCTCAGCTTGGGGGCTGCCGTTTATTCTGTTTTGGTCTCGTTGCATGAAAATGTGGCAGGATTGTTGGGAGCTAAATGAAATAACATACATGGAAAGAATATTATTCATGGACAGCCTTCTGGTACATGGCTTGGTAGTTGTGGGGATGCTTGTGCCTGCACTGGGACATTGGGCCTATGGAAGGGTTTGTTGTCTATAGCAAAGCTGGTTCTATAAAGAGGTAATAGGCTATTTTTTATTGCAGGTCCAGGTGGCCCAGGAGGTCCTGGGGGACCCATGGGTCGCATGGGAGGCCGTGGAGGAGACAGAGGAGGCTTCCCTCCAAGAGGTCCCCGGGGTTCCCGAGGAAACCCCTCTGGAGGAGGAAACGTCCAGCATCGAGCTGGAGATTGGCAGTGTCCCAATCCGTATGTACTTCATTGTTTAGCGCAGTATAATAATGTGGGAGGCTAATGCAGGAAAAGCAGCACAAGTTCAAGGTTATCCTGGCTACATAGTGAGTTCAAGGCCAGCCTGAACTACAGAGCGAGATCCTGTCTCCAAACAAAAAAATGACATCAGTGATTGTCTAGGTGGGAGCAGCAATCTGGGCCTGTGGGTACACTGCTGCCTCTAACTCAAATCATTTTTCTGGACTTTTTCTCATAGTGCTTTGGGCCCCAGACCTGGTGGTTGCAGTATAGAGTGCAAAATGTTGCCTTTGCTCATTTTACTTCCTTAGTTCATTTCTTGATTTCTACTGCTATGTGACTTTATTCAGGGGCTGTGGAAACCAGAACTTCGCCTGGAGAACAGAATGCAACCAGTGCAAGGCCCCCAAACCTGAAGGCTTCCTCCCGCCACCCTTCCCGCCCCCAGGTAGGTGAAGGGTTTCTGAGTGTCTTCTCAGCTTTCTAGCACTGAACTTCTTGTGCCAACTTAGTAGGTTTAGTAAACTATAGCTATTCACTACTAAGAACCTTAGGTTGTGGTTGTATTATCCAATCTAAAATGTTGCCTGAAAACCGGGCATAGTGGCGCACGCCTATAATCCCAGCACTCAGGAGGCTGAGGCAGCCTTGTTGCAAGTTCAAGGCCAGCCTGGGCTACCAAAGTGAGCTCAAGGCCAGCCTGACCTGCATAGCAAGACCGTCTCAAAAAGACAAAAAAATAAAAGTAAAATGTTACCCAAGATACTAAGATTGAGGAGATGGTAGAATTAGGGGGTGGGGTAGAAGCCAGGCAGCAATCAAGAATTTTCTGTGTAACCAGTTTTGGCAAACTGACAAGAGACTGAAGATCTTCGAAGGGTGAGGTTGATGGGCGGAGGATCACCACAAGTTCGAGGCCAGCCTGAGATGCCTAGTAACACCCTGTCTCAAAAAGGAGACTTGACTTCTATGACTCTGAGTTTGCTCTGACTTTTATTTCTTCATACCTGCTTTTCTACCTTAAATGTTGAGATTGATCTCTTGCTTATGTTCTGGGAGAGGGAAGCAGACCCTGTGCAGCCTGTCCTCAGATCCTCTGCCTGCTGATGGATGTCTCTTCACCTCAGGTGGTGATCGTGGCAGAGGTGGCCCCGGTGGCATGCGGGGAGGAAGAGGTGGCCTCATGGACCGTGGTGGTCCTGGTGGAATGTTCAGAGGTGGCCGTGGTGGAGACAGAGGTGGCTTCCGTGGTGGCCGTGGCATGGACCGAGGTGGCTTTGGTGGAGGAAGACGAGGTGGCCCGGGGGGTCCCCCTGGACCTTTGATGGAACAAATGGGAGGAAGAAGAGGTGGACGTGGAGGACCTGGAAAAATGGATAAGTACGTGGTGGGGAAGAATTGCAGGCTGTGGTGGTGACAGGGTACCTTCAGGTGCCACCAGGGCCTGCTGTCCTTCCCCTCTTTAACCAAAGGGCACTCTTTAACTTGCAGAGGTGAGCACCGTCAGGAGCGCAGAGACCGGCCCTACTAGACGCAGAGACCCCGCAGAGCTGCATTGACTACCAGATTTATTTTTTAAACCAGAAAATGTTTTAAATTTATAATTCCATATTTATAATGTTGGCCACAACATTATGATTATTCCTTGTCTGTACTTTAGTATTTTTCACCATTTGTGAAGAAACATTAAAACAAGTTAAATGGTAGTGTGCTGAGTTTTTTTTTTCCTTCTTTTAAAGATGGTTGTTTAACTAAGATTTAACAATGGGAACCCTTGTGAGCATGCTCAGTTATCATTGTGGAGAACCAAGAGGGCCTCTAACTGTAACAATGTTTATGGTTGTGATGTGCTTTTTTTTTTTTTAAATAAAATTCCAAATGTTTATAAACAATCATCTTTCTCAGGCCTCTGTTCCACAGTCACATGCCTTGGCCCCCCGGGGGTAGGGTGCCATCTGGACAAACAACACAGTGACACAGACTGGCCTGACACACTCACTCAGAAAAGGGTTTTTTGCGAGGTTGTGGTGGTGTATGCCTATGATCCCAGTTCTCAGGAGCCTGAGGCAGGAAAATTGTGTTGAGTTTGAGGCCAGCCTGAACTACGTAGTGAGACCCTGTCTCAAAAGAATCATTGGTGTCCCGGAGACCTTGGGACAAAAGGGAGGTGTCAGCATGGAACAAAGTCTTCCCCTACTGTACCTGCTGACTGGAAAGGTCTTAGGAAGCCGCCCAGAGGCTGGCCCCAGGTCTCTGGCTCCAAGGCCACAGTAAAAGCACATGAGCTCCCCTAAGGTGGGCTGGAACTGACCGCCAGACAGAGGCATCACAGCTGTCTCCCACTGTCCTCTTGTGTGCTTACTCTCCTACCTTTGGAAAACCCTCACCTGCGACCAGTTCTGCCAGCTGTCAAACCACATCCCTGTCCCCTCCCCCAAGGAAGTGCACGTCCGCCCTCATCCCTACTTTATGCCCCTTTGGCGGCCTGCTTACAAGGAGTTGGGAGCAGTGCTGATGGTCACCCACATCCCTCGCGTGTCTAAATGGTGGTTCCTGTGTTTTCTTTGCGGACCTCTAGGTGCAAGAGGCTCCCAAAGCCAGTGTTCTCTCTACCTCACTCCTGCCGGAGCTTCTGCCCTTGGTTGTAGATTATCCCGCGACTGATATGGGCCCTTCTCCCACCTCTGCATATGGGGGCCCGGCCCGGCCCCACCTCCACAGACAAGCATTTCTTTAAACCTTGGCGTCTCCTGTGCCTGTCCCAGCCTGTTGGCTTACAGAGAAACCCACCATACCTCCTCGCCTCCTTTACTGCCTCTGTGCCAACATACCGGGCTCCCTGCTCCCCACAGCCCCTTAGTCTCTCTTCAGATGCCAGAGTGACTTCTGGACACTTAAGTAATCACAGTTCTCAGACCATTCAGTAGCTCCCACCATACTTGCTGTAGCCCTGTAACTTCACAGCGCTGCTCTATCTTGCTCCCTGCAGTCTAGTTCCACTGGACAGTTTTGCTCCTCTAGGGGACCATGGTTCCCACCTCAGACTGACCTCAGAACTAGGTCCCTATATCATTCCAGGGACAGCAACAAGGGCCTCCTCACATTTCCCTCCCACTACCCGCTTCTTGGGTGAGCATATGGGCATAGAGAACTATGCCCATTGGTGCCCCGAGGGACCAGGCATGGTGGCGCACACCTGTAATCCCAGTATGAAGGAGGCTGAGGCCGGAGGTGCACTGTGAGTTTGAGATCAGCCTGGGCTAATAGTTCAAGGGCAGCCTAAATGACAGAAGCAACCCAGGGGGCAGTTAAGGGAGCCTGTTTCTGAAAGGGTGGGTGCTCTGGCAGCAAGGGTGTGCCCAGCGAGGGGCCTGGGGCGACCAGCCCACTCGGTGCTGCCATTGTACAGATGCTCATGGTCCCGGAAGGCACTGCATAAAGCTGCCTAGGAGGAACCTTATGTATATGCATTGAAGGGTTGTCAGCATCAAATAGTCTGAGGAAGAAATCGCCGCAAGTCTCAGATCCAGCACCCTGTGCCAAAGTCCCCTGAGAAATCACACTCAGAATAAAAATTCCCATGTGAGCCAAGCTAAACCTCTCCTTTAAAAGCAAAATTCTAAGGGGCTGGGGATATAGCTCAGCAGCACAAGCGCCTGCCTGGCAAGTACAAGGTCCTGAGTTTGATTCCTGGTACCAAGAGCTACATAACTCTAGCACAGCTTCTGGACCCCACTAGGCCACACCCACGCAAGGGCAAAAGGTTGTAGGGCCATTTTGAAGACTGAACCAGCACGTGGACAGGCTCACAGGGTGGGGCTTCCCTGCCCCCACAGGAAGCAGCATGGTGCTCTCAGGCTGGGGGCTGAAGACAGAGCAGACAGGACCGAAAGCGGTTCCATGCTGCCTCATCCCGCCTCCTCCAATGGGCCTAAGGTGAGCAGCAAGCAGGGTATGATGGGGCAGGTTTGGAAGTGACCCACTCAGGTGTTCCAGTTTTGCTTCTTTCTCTTGGGACAGGAAGCAGTTCTCGGTTACCTGTCCCACAGCCAAGGCAGGAGCAGACCAGCACACATTCCCATAGTTGGACGCACATCTGGACAGAACAGCCTGAGACCTGCCATTCCCTCCCTCATCCTGCCTGAGGCTTACAGGCTTGATGCAGCCTGGAAAGATGTTAGTGCCAGACTGTGGCCTGACAGTGAGGGCTTTGCTGAAAGGCAGACCAGCAGACTTCTGTGCAACCTGGGGCCTAGCAGGCTGCTCACCGGCACCAGCAGCTGACACAATCTTGTTCGTCACCAGGACCCACCAGGACCCAGAAGAAGCTGGCATGGGAGCCAGAGCGCTGCACACATAGGTGCCTCGAGTCCATGCAGATGAGCTTAGGCATCCAACTTCCAGCCCTCTTGTCCCTCTGTTTCAGTCACTTCGGGAGCCCCTTGGGAGACAGGCTTTGCAAAGGTAACCCTATGGGCCCTGGGCCACCACACAAAAGGGGATCAGACCCACGGCCTTCCAACTGCACCCCTGCCCCACCTGCGGTAGTTCTCTCTCCAGGCTCAGGCCCAGACTTGGGAGTCAGGCCTCATAGTCCTGGCCCGCCCGATCACTAGCGTAGCACAGTAGTTTTCCCCTCAAAACACCAGTGGGGTCTGCACACCACTGCTACATGTCCTAGAATCAGAATAGTATGGGCTATGGTCTGGAACAGGCCCCTGATCTGATCACAGGCCCCCAGCTCATGGGGACAGGAGGAGGAGCACATCACTCTGTCAACCTCCTTTAGAGGCGTATGGGGCTTGCCCTCCAGCCTCTGGGCCACATGAGTTGAGTTAGGCTTTTATTTTTACAACTATGATGAGATTACTGCTGTTTCATTTTATAGATGATGCAGCTAAGGCTCAGTTTAATCATTCACCCAACAACCAATAGCAGAGTCTGGATTCAGTCCCGTCTCTCCTGTGTCCAGAATCCCAAAGTCTCAATGCAGGTACAAGCATGAGTCAAATTCCTACACACACAAAAAGGCCGGGCATGGTATAATCCCAGCATTCAAAAGGCAGAGGCAGGAAGATCAACTGCAAGTCTGAGGCCACCCTGGGCTACGTAGTGAGTTCAAGGGCAAACTCAACCACACAGTGAGACCCTACTTCAAAAAACAAAGCCAGGCACGGTAGCACACACCTGTAATCCCAGCTGAAGCAGGAGGCTGAAGTAGGAGGATCATTTCAAATTCTCAGCCAGCCTACCCTACATAGTGAGTCCTGGCCAGGCTGAACTACATAGCAAGACCCTGTCTCAAACAACAACAAAAATTCCTGTACAAGCATACAAACACACACAAGTTGCTGGGCATAGCCAGGTGTGTGCATGCGTATAATCCCAGCTATTTAGGGATTATAAGGCATAGGCAGGAAGACTGCAAATTTGTAGCCAGCCTGGACAATTTAGTGAGACCTTGGCCCAAAATAAAAATTTTTTAAGGTTAGGTGGGCTGGCACATGACTGTAATCCCAGCACTTGGGAGGCTGAGGCAGGAGGATTGTTGTGAGTTTGAGACCAGCCTGGGGTACAAAGTGAGCCCAAAGCCAACCTGAACCGCATAGTGAGACCCTGTCTCAAAAAGACAAAAAAAAAAATTTTTTTTTTCTAAATGGCTAGGGATGTAGCTCCATGGTAGAGCACTCCCAAGCATGCACCAGGGCCCAGGTTCATTCCCCAGTACAAAAAAAATTCCTGCACAACTGTTGGCTACTTCACTTTCTTTGGCCCTATTTTTCCAAATTACAAAATTGTAAAATAAGAACACATAAAAATATTGTCATTTATCAAGTTAAAAGTTATGCAGAGTAGGGCATGGTGGTGCACGCCTGTAATCCCAGCACTTGAGAGGCTGAGGCAGGATCGCTGCGAGTTCAAGACCAGCCTGGGCTATAAAGTGAGCTCAAGGCCAGCCTGTGCTGCATATCGAGACGCTGTTTCAAAAAGACAAAAAAAAAAAGTTATTTAGTACCCACTCCCTGATTCTAAACTGCGCCCCTGCCCCACCTGCAGTAGTTCTCTCTCCAGGCTCAGGCCCAGACTTGGGAGTCAGGCCTCACAGTCCCGGCCCACCCTATCACTAGCGCACAGCACAGTAGCTTTCTCCTTAAAACAGCCAAATCCAACACCTCGTCTCTCTACCTCCGAATGTGGCCACCACCACTACCTGGTTTCCTCCAGACCTCTGGCTCCTGCCCCATCCCCCACCACAGGGACAAGCAACCTATTAAGACCTAAGTCCATCTCCCCTGCTCTAAATCCCTCTATGGCTCCGCCCGCTATCCCTCAAGAGGGAAGGCCCACAGAGACCCTCTTCGATCTGCTGCAGCGTCTATGCCCGCAGACTCCTTCGCTGGAAGCCTCCTTGCCCTTCCAATACACACCCGGCGCGCGCCCCCCTCAGGATCTGCAGACCAGCCCAGCTTGGCCTGAAACACTCTTCCTCCAGCAGGCCTGCTCTGCCCTTCCCTGACCTCTGACTTAGAACTGCCGCCTTCCTGCACAGCCACAGGCTCCACCCCCCCCCCCCCCCCCCACCCCCGCTCACCTGACTCCAGCCCCTCTCTTCACCCTGTACTCCACCCCTGACTGCGCTCCCTGGCACACTGCGAGCCCCCAGGGCTGCCTCCGTTCAGTTCAGTCTCTCATTTTGTTGCTGGTTTTCAATGTCAAAAGAGGTGCCACGTACCTGCCATTTTCCAGAGGGGCAAAGGGACACCCTGAGGTATCCAGAGTATTGAAAGGATTTTTGAAGCCACCTTCCAAGTAAGTCCTAAGCAAGCGACAACATAATGTCAGTCACTAGCTTCACACCAAGAGGCCTGGCTCACAGTAGGTGCTCAACCAATGCCTTGATCCTCGAATGAGGATTCCCGTAACAGTCACATTCAAATCCCAGCTCCAGCTAGGGTGTGGGAAAAGAGAAGGGAAAGAAGGGGAAATTATGTATGTATGTATATACAGGATAGCTAACAGTGGTACTACTGTCTTCTATTGCTTTACTGAAAGGAACAGTTAATGATTACATGTTTGACAAATGTACATGTCTCTGTTTTCCTGAGAAACCACTTTGAAAATATCAATATGTAATACAACAACCATTGTTAACTTCCTACCACTTAGTCTGTAAGTCTGAATTGTTTGTATTGTTCTTATGCTATTTTGTAAGTGGATGTCTGGTAATGTTTTCCTTCTTTCATTTTTAAAATTAAAATTAAAAAATCCCACTTCCGACCTGTACTCCAGTCTGGGAGTGATTAGTGTCCCTCAAGGACACAGAACAGGCCTGGCACACAGTGGGAGCTTTATTAAAACTCTGAGCATCTGGATGGCTGGCCCCGCCCGACGGCGGGGCTGCAGCCCAGACCAGCCTGGCGTCAGTGACTCGCCCGGCCGGCGGCAGCAGGGGGCAGGATTTCCCGCTGGTGCAGGCCAGATCCCTCCTCTGCAGTTCGAAAAGGACCCAGCGGGGTTAACCCTGCCGCGCCCGGTCCAGCCAGCAGCCTCGACGCCCCTCTCCTGCGTGGGAGCCTCCTGCAGACTCGGGGCCTTGGCCGCCGACCAGCCCCGGAGCCTCCGTGTCCTCACCCCTAAAATAGGGCCCCGAGGCTAAAACGGAGCCACACTCCTCCTTGTGGCCGGCCTCGGCGGGTCGCCTCGGTTATCTGGCCTGCCGAGGTCCACCCACCCGGGACGGAGGTGACTCTGCAGCCCCTGACTCCTATCACTTCCTGACTTCAACTCTCGCTGCTGCGCTGCGGGCACACCCGGCAAGGTCACTGTCACTGTCCGGGAGGGCGGACAGAGGGTCCGAACCCCTCCCTGGGAGACTGAGGAGGATGCATGGGGCACGGGGACCAGCCTGGGTCTGCGCGGAGCAACTGCACTGGCTGCTCTCGCCTAAGGAACCCTGCGCTTCGAGACCCGAGTTCCCGGCTTGACTGAGCCAGGAGACCCCATCCCCTCCCGGCTCCTCCCCCACTCCAAGAAAGGCCCGGCTCCTCCCCCACTCCAAGAAAGGCCCGGCTCCTCCCCCACTCCAAGAAAGGCCCGGCTCCTTTAAGAGCAAGCGCGGCCCCGCCCACCCCTCCCTGCCTGATCCGAATTCCAGGAGGGCGGGGCGGAGACGGCGGGCGGGCGCGGAGGCCGCGGCGGCTCCGGGATCCGCGGGGCTCTGTCTGCGCCTCCCTGCGGCGGCAGACCCGGCTCCGGCATCCGCCGCGCGATGCTGCCCGCGGCCGCGGGATGAGCCAGGTAAGCGCGGAGACCCCCAGCAACCCTGCTGGTGCGCACTGATGGGGCCTGCGGGCGGCGTGCGCGACCTCTTCGCCCGGGCTGTGTGACCTTGGGCGGCCCCGCACCCTCTCTGGGCCAGGCCGGCCGGACCGCCGAGACTCCTAGAGGCCGTGTCGCACTGGCTTGGGGTACGGGGAAGGCTTCTGGGGGGAGGCGGGGCCTGGGCCGAAACCGCCGTCACCACCGCGCCTGGAGCGCCGACTCCTCCACCCATTGCGGTGCGACCTTCAGCGAGCTCGGACCCTTTCTGCGCCTCAGTTTCTTCGCCTGTAAAATGGGATGACACCGCCGGTTCAGCTCTGCCCACCATTGTTGCTGTTATTATTCTGTAGTTCCGTAGTTGTTACAGTGACATTCTCCTTAGAAGCGGAGGGTCGAGGGAAGAGCAGGCCCCGTCGCACAGGCGATGGGGTGGGCACACAGCCCCTTCCCGAGGTCCGGACCTGGTTCCTCTTCTGTCAGCTGGGGCCCAGGTCTTGTTTTTCTCCTGTTATTATAAACAACACTTTTTATTTCATCATCAGTGAAGTAGAAATTAGAGTTCACCAAATGCTTGGTGTAGCTGAACCCACATACGCTCTCCCAAGAGATTGGTGCCTCCGTCTTCGGCTTGTGTCAAAGTCCCATGCTTTATGATGGGAGTCCCCAGCCCCACCCCAAGAAAGAGGCAAACAGCAAGTGCGCAAAGCTACGTGTAAACGCTTATCCCGCCGCCTCCTCTGAGGCAGGTACTGTTACTACACCATCCACAGGTGAGGAAACAGGCCGAGAGACGCTCTCACCCTGCGCTTAAGCCAGGCATTTGGTCTGAGTGACAGGCTCACCCCAGTGGCCTGGACTGTTTGCTGGGTCCTCACAGCGCCCCTGACCTGTGTCCTTGCCCACAGTGACTCTGCTGGCCCCGGGCATGGCGGACCCAGTGGTGGGCATCGCGGGCTCGGCGGCCAAGAGCGTGCGGCCGTTCCGCTCCAGTGAGGCCTACGTGGAGGCCATGAAGGAAGACCTGGCCGAATGGCTCAATGCCTTGTATGGCCTGGGTCTGCCCGGGGGTGGTGATGGGTTCCTGACAGGCCTGGCCACAGGCACAACCCTGTGCCAGCATGCCAACGCTGTCACTGCCGCTGCCCGCGCCTTGGCTGCCGCCCGCCCAACCCGAGGTGTGGCCTTCCAGGCACACAGTGTGGCACCTGGCTCCTTCGTGGCCCGGGACAATGTAGCCACCTTCATCGGCTGGTGCCGCACAGAGCTGGGCGTGCCCGAGGTGCTCATGTTTGAGACCGAGGACCTGGTGCTGCGCAAAAATGAGAAGAGCGTGGTGCTGTGCTTGCTAGAGGTGGCGCGACGTGGGGCCCGCCTGGGCCTGCTCGCCCCCCGCCTCGTGCAGTTTGAGCAGGAGATTGAGCAGGAGCTGCATGCTGCACCACCACCTCCCAGTGTCCCCAGTGCGACAGAGGAAGGCGCTGAAACCACCACTGCACCAGGGGCTCCTGCCCGGGGACCCCGAATGACACCCAGCGACCTGCGCAACCTTGATGAGCTGGTGAGTGCTCTGATGCTCACGTTGGGACGGGACCTAGTGGCAGAACCAGTGCCCATAACTTACCTCTGAAGTTCCTGCAGCCCACCCTGCTACAGTATCTGCCGCGTGTACCGCAGGAAGGGTGCACGTGTTGAGTGCCAAGTGTATACCCGGCCCTAAGGAAACAGGTAGGCCAGGAGAGGTGTTGGTTGAGGTCACATAGCTGGCCCATTTGGTCCTGGGACAGAATCCTGGCTCGTACACAGCCCTGTGTGCTACACATATGCCACCTAAGTGTTGTGCAGTCCGTCTGAGGAGGCCACTTGACTTGAGCATCTCCTCTGTGTCCTCCCTGCACTCAGGTGCTGGACAGATACACCCACAACCCCAAGCTCAGTGGGTGCTGCACTTGGCTAAGACAAAGTGCAGAAGGGCCCAGGCAAGGTGCCCGCCCACAGTAGGCGCTCAGCCTGGGCGCTCCACAGGTTCCAGCATACTTCTGGGACGCTTTGCCCAGTTGCTGCTGGTGGTGGGAACAGAAAGCCCTGATAGAGCTGCAAGAGGTCTGCCTGGAGCATAGAAGGTGCCAAGCCAGGCCGCCCGCACCCTCCCACTGCCCCGGGACCTACGTGTCCCTTCCTCCCCAGCAGCTGAGGCAAAAGTTTCTTTCTTATCAGACTAAGATGTGCCTGCCCGCCCGGAAGGCAGGCAGCTGGATAGCTTGTAGGGAGAGGCAGGCACCCCACCCCCAGCCTGGGTCCGGGCCTGGGTCACCCAAGGCTCCACCTGCTCATTTCCTCTGGCGCCGCTGTGGGCAAGGAGGCGGGCAGGGCCTCCCACAGAGCCAGCCTGGCAGCTCCAGGCCTAGGGTAACGTGTGTGGTTTGCTCGCCAGACAGATGGCCTGTGTGAAGTGCTGGTGTGTACATGTGTCGTCCCACTGTGTCTGTGATACTCCTCCCAGATCAGTGCTCGGCCAGGGGCACGGAGCCCCCTGCACCCCTGTCCCATGACCTGTCTCTTCCCAGGGTGACAAGGGGAGCGAGGACTAGTTCCAGGGCTCCCCAGGGCTTAGGGGCTACAAGATGGGTCAGGACAGGGAGCTGGTGACAGGTCATGCGTGGAAGCTGCACCCACATCCCCACCCCGAATTCCCCCGGAAAGACTTACTTCCTCCTGACCCTGGAGCTACCAGAGTGGGTTGTTAAGCCCAGGAGGAAGGACTGACCTCTGACCAACAGCGTCTCCTGTCTGGCCTCAGGTGAGGGAGATCCTGGGCCACTGCACCTGCCCAGACCAGTTCCCCATGATCAAGGTCTCGGAGGGGAAGTACCGAGTGGGAGACTCCAGCCTGCTCATCTTTGTGCGGGTGAGAGGCAAGGGCTGCCCCAGCCAGCAGCAGCCAAGAGGGTGGGTTGTCTGGCCCCAGAGAAACAATTGTGATGTGACCACATCGGCTCGCACAGGTGCTGAGGAGCCACGTGATGGTGCGCGTGGGTGGCGGCTGGGACACGCTGGAGCACTACCTCGACAAGCATGACCCTTGCCGCTGCTCCTCCGCTGGTCAGTGCTGGGCTGGGTGGACAGGCAGGGGCTCCCCTCCCTGGCTGTGCCCCTCACTCACATCCTGCCTGTCCCACCACAGCCCACCGCCCGTCCCAGCCAAGGGCAAGAACCTTCTCTCCCCAGAGGGTATCGCCTGCCCCCAGCCCCCGCCCTGGTAGCCCAGTCCTAGGAAGCGAGCGCAGGGGATCTCGGCCGGAAGTAACTCCCGTTAGTTTACGAAGCACAAAGGAGGGGTCCGAGACCCCACTCAGGTGAGGTGCGGGACGGGTGAGCCGCCCAGAGGGTGGGGGTGGAGGCAGATTGGCTCAGATGATGAGTTGCCGGTGCTCCAGAGTGACTCACACCCTGGGAAAAGTTCCTGTGGGTGGGGGTAGGCCTGGCTTCCCGTCTCCATGGCAACCCACCAAACCAACAACAGCTGGGGCGGGCCCTGGGGCTTGGGCGGCGGCCAGTCCAACCCCCAGCTTCCTTCTTGGCGCCCGGGGAGACCAGAGGCCTGGGGAGGAAATGTTGAGAGCCCAGTGTACCGGGTTTGTGCTGCTGCCTCCGGGGGCTCCCGCGAGGCCGAGCCTCACTTCTCCCTGGAAGTCCCCAGGGTTAACTGGATGCCTTGCTGCCCCCACCAGCACTCCCCGGCTGTCCAGGAGCTACCTGCTTTCCTGCCCCTGCCCCTGCCCCTGCCCCTTCTGTGCTCCCAAGATGCCCCTCTCTTGTTCTCCCGCCCCAGGCCCCGGGATCAGCTGCCCCCTCTTCCCCGTTCCCGCCGCTACTCCGGCGACAGTGACTCCTCAGCCTCCTCAGCGCAGAGCGGGCCCCTTGGTGCCCGCAGTGATGACACAGGCACTGGCACCCGGAGGGAGCGGCCCGGCCGGCGGCTGACCACAGGCACCCCGGCCTCCCCAAGACGGCCACCTGCCCTTCGCAGCCAGTCCAGAGACCGGCTGGATCGGGGCCGGCCCCGTGCAACTCACAGCGGCCGAGGAGCCCAGCTGTCTGCCCCTAGCCCCACCCGGCGGGCCCGCAGCCAGAGCCGTGAGGAGCAGGCTGTGCTGCTGGTACGCAGGGACCGAGACGGGCAACACTCGTGGATGCCCCGGGGAAGGGGCAGTGGGGGCTCAGGCAGGAGCACGCCCCAGGCTTCCCGAGCCCGCAGCCCTGCAGCAGGGCGGCCTCCGCGGATCTCCAGCCCTGAGCCAGAGTTGGGAGCCATACCAGCCAGTGTGTTCCGCACACCCCTGCAGCTTGACCCGCACCAAGAGCAGCAGCTGTACCGTCGCCTGGAAGAAGAATTCCTGGCTAATGCCCGTGCCCTTGAGGCAGCTGCTAGCCAAACGCCTGGACCAGCCCCTGACCTGGCTCGAGCTCCAGATCCTCCAGCTCCTGACTCAGCCTACTGTTCCTCCAGTTCCTCCTCTTCTTCCCTCAGTGTCCTAGGTGGCAAGTGTGGCCAACCTGGGGACTCTGGCCGGACAGCCAATGGGCTGCCTGGGCCCCACAGCCAAGCACTGTCCAGCTCTTCTGATGAAGGCAGCCCCTGTCTTGGCATGGGGGTGTCGCTAGACTCACCTGGGAACCCTCTGACTGGCCCAGAGCCCTCACAGACCTGGGCACGGGGTCGGATGGACACTCAGCCAGATGGTAAACCCTCACGCATCCCCACACCACGAGGCCCCCGCCGCCCATCTGAACCCACACAGCTTGGGGCCTGGCAGGCTCTGCACTCAGTCACTTCAAGGGCAAAGCCAGACTCCTGAATGTGACGGGCCAGCCTCGCCGCTGCCAGATCCCCTTTCCTTTGTGGCCTTAACCTACCCTCTGCATCAGGGAGCCCCCCTCCACTCTGGAGTACCAGACCTCATGGGACCAGACCCCTCGGGACCACATGGCACAATGGGACCTCTGTGGACGTTCCGGTTGGGGAATGAGCATTGCTATTTAATTACTAATATTATTGAATGCCTTAGAGGAGGCCGGAGAAGCCCACTGTCCGGAGGACCTGTGGTCCAGCAAAGCCTCTGACAGTAAAGTTTTGCTCCAGCCACCTGTCTGTTTCTTGGGGAGTAGGCCTTGGGGCCCTTACGTACTCTTTACCATCCCAAGTTGGGCTCCTGGAGTTACTTGACTACCCGGGGGTCAAGTCTGGCGGCTCTGATTCTTAGGGTTAAGGCTGACCTGCCCATCCCAGAACAGAAACCCCAAGTGCACTTAAGTTGTTTATTACCTAGCAAGAAGCATGGCTTACAGTGTGTGTCCAATGAAGTGCCAGAGGCAGTCTGAGTGCTTCCAATCGGATTCATAGCCAAGCCCTTTCTATCCAGTGGGACTGTAACCTAATGAGGTCCCATTCTCTTTTGTCCACTGGGGTGTGGGGTTGAGCTATGTTCAATGAAGTTTAAAAACAGGCCTGTCGCCCAGGAGACTGGGTGGAAGCGGTCCTTATTCAGTTAGAGAAGAATTTCCTTGTCCAATCCGGGTGAAGCGTAGGAGTCTCGTCCAATCCGATCACATGAGGCTGCAGCGCGCTGGGTGCAGCGCCCCCTGCAGGCGCAAGGCTGGGTGCGCAGGGCGTGCGCGCACCAGAGCACAGCGCAGAAGCTCGCGGAAGAGACGAAGCACGTGCCAGTTGTACTTGGCAGAGCACTCGAGGTAGCCACAGCGCCAGCCCCTGCGCACCAGGGTGGCCAGCGCTCGCCGAGGTCCGAAGCGCAGCCGCTGCCGGTCTCGCTTGTTGCCTACCACGAGGATAGGAGCCTCGGGCGCGCCGGCCGGCCTGGGGGCCCGACAGAGACCCTTGCTGGGGACCCGGATCGAAGGGCCGGAGAATCCTTACCCCATGAATGTGTACACACAGGTGCATCTCCTACAGCCAGACACAACTCCCCCAAGCCCCCAGTAACTATCAACCCGGGACCCCTGTGGGCCAAAGGTTTCACACAGTTGGAGACCTTCCCATGAACAAAAAGGCCTGATCCCAAACGGCCCACGACAGAGGGGGAATCTACTTGCTCCCATCGGGCAAAGGCCTGCCCTGGCCACCAACAGTTCCCCACCATCACCCCCTGCCGCGCCCCCACCTGGTCTCTGCGATGCGCTGCCTCAAGGCCTTCACGTAATCAAAACTGTCCGGGCTGCAGATGTCGTAGACAAGCACAAAGGCATCAGTATCCTGCAAGCTCCAGTCCTTAGGGTCCGGCCGCTCCTGGAGGTGGGAGGTTGGGGTTTGAGCGCACCTCCTTTCACTCTCCTAGACCAAAACCCTTTACAGGAGGTTGACACTAAACACAGTTCAGTTGGGCACAGTAAGGTACGCCTGTAATCCCCACATTCAGAAGGCTGAAGCAGGAGGATTACAAATTCATAGTAAATTCGAGGCCATCCTGAACTGCACAGTGAGATCCCCTCTCAAAAAGCCAAAAATATAAAAAAATAAAAACCCAAAGTTCACCTCAGGCCTCGGTCACTCCATGCCTGCATCCTCTGGGTCCGACCAATGGCCACCAGGACAAAATGTGCCTGGAGCCTGTCAGCAAGCAGCCTCCTCCTTCATCCTCCTTTCCACTGCTGCTGCTACCACCTTCCCCAGCTCAACTCTCCCTAGCTGCCCTCCCTACCTATACTAGTCCCGCCTCTGGAATAATTGCCAAGTCCCAGGCCAGGAGCCCCCACCTGCCAGGAGCGTCCGCAGATCGCCAGCAGCTGTGTATGTGCTGCTCTCTCCACCTTGAATGCCTTCACCACTTCTTTTACTCAACACTTCTCTCCACTTTCCACGTTTGGGGCAAATACCACCCTCTCCAAAAAGTCCCACTTAATTCTGCCTGATTTTTCCTCTAAATTTCTGGGCAGCATCCAGCTGCAAAGATTAGAGGTTGGTGCTGGACTCTGCACAACTTCCTAAATGAGTCTTCACTCCAGGTCATAGGAACAAGGCAGCAGAGAGTGACCCACCTCTAGAAGGTCTACCCCTTTCCCTGACTCCCGTCTCTCCCGCTGTGGCTCTGCTCCAGTCCACAAGCTGCGTCCTCAAGCCGCCACCATCATGCTGTACCATGCGGTGACCCAAACCGAGCAGCGGCGGCAAGCAAAGACCAAAGCACCCATGGGACAAGAAAAGGCCACTTAGCAAAATCGCCCTGTTTATCGTCCCTGGGCTTGGGCACCTCCAGGAGGGTTCAAACGTACGTATACCAGCACGCACCTTCTTCTTGCAAACCCCAGTCTTGGCCGGGCGGCAGGGGCCGTCCACGTGGACATGCACAGGTGCACCACGCACACACACCCCTCACATGGCACACGCTACTGCCCGCCCCTCAAACCGCTACCTCCAGACCTCCAGGGCTCGGGCCGGGGCCAGCGACGGCGCCGTCACCGTCGCGGATGCTCAGGTCGTACACAGCACCGTCGAGCAGCACCGCGGGACGGTAGAGGCGGGGCCCGTCCGTGGGTTGGTGGCACTCGGGATAGTCACCGAACAGGAACTGGCGGATGATGGCCGTCTTGCCCACTCCCGGAGCGCCCAGGACAGCCACCCGCAGGCTGCCCCCCATGGCCGGCTCGTGCCGGGGAGACTCATGGGCCGGCGCCGCCCCGTGCGCGCCCGGCCGTGCGCCCCGCGCGCTCTGCCCAGTGCGCCCCGGCCCCGCCGCGTTCGTCGACGCCCAGCCGAGCACCCGAGGCCGGCGGAGGCCAGGCCCGAGGACGGAATTGGCGACGGGAGAGCGGTCAGACAACAGAGCGGGCAGGCGGTGGCGGACGCATCGGCAGCTCCGGCGAGTGCCGAAGCTCGGGAAGAACAGATCCGGCGCGCGGCGCGCAGACACCGCCTCCACCCGCAGCGCGAACGGAGGCGCCCGCGGCAGCGCGGGTCCCGAGGTCCGGCCTTCTCACGGCGCGGGCCCGTCGGCGGCGCTGCCTCTCGGCGCCTGGGTCCTTCTGTCCTTCTCGCTCCCGCGCGGGGAGTCGCCGCCCGCCCCAGCCGCCGGCACGAGCGAGCCAGACCGGCCTCCCTCCCGGAGGCGGTGATGAGGTAACCGCCCGCCGTCCCTCCCACCTCCCCTGCCCCAGATGCCCCTCCCGGGAAGGGTCGCGGGAAGGTGAGTGGAGGGCGGGGAGCCCGCGGGGCCTGATCCCCCGCCACGACCCGCGCTCTTCTCACCGCTCCGGAACAGAAGCCCTTTCCCGCCCATCTCGGCGTCTGCTCCTCCACCAGTTTGGGCACTGCTCGTCCAAACTGGCTCTAGACAAGCCCTGGCCCCCTGGAGTCAGGCCGCCCGGGGTCATACTGGGTCCCACCTGCGTGACCTTGGCGAATAACTGCGCTGCGCTGGGTCCCTGCTCAGCACCCATCAAAGGCAGACACCGGTCTCCAAGGGCTTCTGTGTTTGGTGAGAACCTACTAGGTGCCAGACCCTTTTCTAAACTGTGTGATTTTTGAACCAAGCTCTGCCCAACCTGGTGTCTCCATCTGAGAGGGGGGAACTAAGGCTGGAGAATATCCCACCGTGAGAAGGGCAGGGAGCCGCAGGCCCTCGGCCCGCCTTGCCATCTCCTCTGAGGCCCCTGCCACAGAGGTAAATACCTCACTGAATATCTCAAAGGGCTGTCCTGGAGGAGAGGGGAGGGGCTGGCAGGAGGAACAGAGTCTGGCACACACTGAGTCACACAGCAGCTCAGCCCCAAATCCCTGCCTCAACAAGGCTGGAGGTGAATAAATATAGAAAAATCCAAAAATCAGCAACACCACCTCCATTGCCGCTAAGGCCACATTTCCTGCAGGAGTCTTCACTTGTAGCTTCCCTGAAAAAAGAGTGCAACCTCCAAACCAGATTCCCAGCCTCCAGGGCTCCCTCCCTGGTGGAGGTGGTGGGAAAGCTCACCTCCCCTACACCCCCATTGTGCAGCTCTGCCACCCTTCCCTGTACTTGGGTGTGGGGGGGCTCTCTGCCCTCACCCAGGTGCGGAATGCAATGCACAGGTGTGTCTGTTTCTACACTGAGGGAGGTTTTCGTTGTTGGTTTTGCTTTGTTTCATTGATTGTCTCACTATGCAGTTCAGGCTGGCCTTGAACTCACTTTGTGGCCCAGGCTGGCAAGCCTGGCTGCTGGCTCAGCCTCCCCAGCGCTGGGATT
The DNA here is from genome assembly GCA_004027595.1 of Dinomys branickii. Taxonomy (NCBI): domain Eukaryota; kingdom Metazoa; phylum Chordata; class Mammalia; order Rodentia; family Dinomyidae; genus Dinomys; species Dinomys branickii. The sequence goes on from PVLD010009565.1 coordinate 63,612, forward strand.
ACAGGTGTGCACCACCCCGCCTGGCATGTTTCCCTTCACTCTGCAGGGAGGATTATGCCAGCGTGGCTTCTCAACATGCGTTTGGAATGATGAAGGGCACTGTGGACTGCGAGTGTCCCAAGATTCCCACAAAGTCCTGCACATTGTACAAGGGTGACACCTTCCCTGAGGGCATCACACTAGCATCACCAGCAGCAGGGGCTGTGATGTGCAGCCCCAATCCCCAGCCACTTGGTCACGGAGGCTACGGTGATGCTGTGATTTGGCTGAGTTGTGTGGAAGGAAGGAGGATTGAAAGTCATGCTCTGGGCACCTGGGCCTGACTTTCTAAGAACCTCAGCTTCTCCTGGGCCCAGGGGCCAGAAAGGCTTCCAGAGGTGATCACTTGATGACCTCCCCTTTGGCCCTGTAGGGAGGGACTTTAGAGAGGCCTCTGTCATCTGTGTGGCTGAGCTGAGCTATGAGGGAGTGGGTGGCCTGGGCCAGGCTTCGCAAAGACTAGCAAGCAGGACAGCCTGGGCTGCCTGAAATGTGGGTTTCAGAGTTTCTCTGTGTCCTCCCCTTCTCTAAACAGAGGCTTGGGGCTGCCAGCTGTGCAACTGCAATCCCTATTCCCTCGGAACCCCCCCACCTTGCAATCTTCACAAATTTCTGCCCAGGGGCTACCATTCAAATGCACTATCTTCTTCCTTGGCAGGGAGGACATGGCTGGGGGGGCACAGAGTAGCCAAGCCAGTTATTCTTGCCTCTGTCGTACGAGAGAGACAGCATGCAGCCAGGGACAGATAGCTGGAGACAGGGGCCCTGAGTTGGTTGAGGCCTGGGAGAAGAGGAGCCTAAGGGAGGGACCGGCCTAGCTGAGGGCAACTGCCCTGGGAAGGGCCTGGGGACACACCCCAGCCTGGCCCTGAAGGATGGAGTCCCAGCTGGTGGAAAGGGCGGGGAGGCAGCTGAGTGGCCGGAAGGGCAGGCGGAGGTGGGGGATTCTGCTTCCCCCAGTTCAACATTCACAGCCTCCACTAGCAGCTGTAAGGCACCCACCGCCCGGGACTGCGTTTCCCGTGGCTCCTTCCCAGCTGGCCTAGTTCTGGCCCCTCTGTGGGATCAGGTACCCTGGACTCCATCAGCTCCAGGAGGCACCTGCGCGGGGTGCCTCTGGGCCAGCCATTCGCGCCACACCACTGACTGGATTACAGCCTGTCCTGCCATTTATCATAGCTCCACGACACTTGTTCTGGCAGCAGCTCAACTTCTTGAACCACCTGTGGCCTGATGCCCGGCTCTATGCGGTCGTCATTACAGTGACTCCTGAAGGCCAGGCCTGGTCTTACAGCCATCTAGACCCAAGGAGGCAGCACAGTGAGCCTTCTTGGGGTTTAAACCTTCCTCCCAGGCCTGTGTCACCGTGCAAGTCACTTGAACTCTCTGAGAGAGGGTCTTGCTAGGTTGCCCAGGCTAGACCTGAACTTAGAACCTCCTGCCTCAGCCTCCTGCGTAGCTGGGATTACAGTGTGGTATGCACCACCACACCTGGAGCAATTCCACTTCTGTAAGTAAATAGCTACGGGTTATAAGATATAATGGTAGACATATATGTATAGATAGGCATGCGCACACACGTTTCCTAGTTCTGTCAGCTCCGAAGGCCACGACGTAACAGCCCAGCAGCGTTAGGCACCTTCAGCCCCTGGATCTTGGTTTCTAATACCACCTCCCATGACAGGAACCAGGCCTCTTAGGAAAATGGTTGATAGCGAGACTGGGGCAGGACAAACACAAGATGAGCTCGAAGTGTCTGGTACGGGTCGGAGGTAAGGAAGTGCTGCACGTAAATGAGTAAAAGCATGGCAGCACGTTGAAGGGACAGAGGAGCCTGCAGGAAGGAGGTCCTAATAGGCAAAACAAACATATCAACAAAATAAATTACACTCCAAGTTATAAAGTAAATACCCGAAAGTCCAAACTGATAGAAACGTATGACTGCAAAGATAGATGTGAAGGAAATTTCTTACAGGGAAATTCCAAAGACTCTGTAGCTCCTCCTCCCCACACACCTTTCCTGAGTGTAGGCTCCAAAGAGGACAGAGGTGGGGAAAAGGCTCAGATGAACGCTGCCTTTGCCCACTTTCCTTGGGCAGGGGGCCTAGGGTGTCACAAGAGGGTTAGCGGGTCCCTGGGACAATGTGGTAAGAAGGCTACCTTTTAGGGTTCTCTTCCTAAGAGCCCATAAGCTACCAGGTGTGGTAGCACATGCCTATGACCTAGGCTTTGTTTTTAATGTATGTGGTGCTGGGGATCGAATTCAGGGCCTTGTGCATGCAAGGCAAGAGCTCTACCACTGAGCCACATCCCCAGCCCCGATCTTGGCTTCTTCACAGGCTGAGGCAGGAGGGTCCAAACAAGGCTTGCTTCAACAACTCAGTGAAACTCTTTCTCAAAATAAAAAGGTGTGAGGATGTAGCTTGTCTCGAATGTGTGAGGCCCTGGGTTCCATCCCCAGAGCCACAAACTGAAACCAAAACCAAAACCTCATGAACTCTGGATGGCCACAATATCCGACAAATCCAAACTGAAGGACAAAGTGGCTGACCAGTACCTTTTGTTTTGTTTTCTGAGACAGGGTCTCTCTGTACAGTTCAGGTTGGCCTTGAGCTCACTGAGTAGCCAGTTTGGCTTGAACTCACAGAAGTTCTACTCTGCCTCCCAAGTGCTGGGATTACAAGCTTGTGCCACCATGCCCAGCAGACTGATGCTTCTTGAAACTGTCATGGTTATAAGAGAAAAAGTCTTTGAAAAACTATCATAGGAGACATGAGGATGATATGGAACATGGGGGTGCTCGCTTCGGCAGCACATATACTATGATATGGAACATGGGGTTCTGGATTAAAAGGACTTCGTGAAGAAAACTGCTGACATCTGAGTAAAGTCTGATGTTTAGTTTAAAAATTGTTATATAATTTATTTTTACATTATAAATGTATATACATACTTTTTTTGTTTTGTTTTGTTTTTGAGGCAGTGTCTGCTGGCCTTCAACACACTATGTGGCCCAGGCTGACTTTGAACTCACAGCAATCCTCCTGCCTCAGCTTCCCAAGTGCTGGGATTACAGGTGTATGCCACCATGCCCGGCTAAATCTATTAATTCTAAATTCACATATTTATAAACATACTTACATTATAAAGATGTATAGAAAATAAAGAGAGCCCATTTATAAAAGGAACCAGAGTGGAAAATACTCATAAACACAACGGAAATAGGGCTGCGAATATAGCCCAGTGGTAGAGGATGTGCTTGGCATGCACATGGCGCTGGGTTCTATGCCTTGCACAAATCAGTAACCCAGTAAATATTCATGAATGGTGCTTTTTTCAAGATAGGGGCTCACTACGTTACCCAGGCTGACCTTGAATATCCGGGCTCAAGCTGCCCTCCCACCACAACCTCCTGAGTAGCGGGGAATGCAGATGCACACCAGTACACCTAAGAACTTTCAAATGAAGAAAACTTAAAATCCTACTAAAGACTATAAAAGAAATCTCTATCAGTGAAAAGATATACTTGTTTGTGCTGTAAAGATCCATTCTGACAGAGAGAGAGAGAGAGACAGAGAGAGAGAGAGTTGGCTGTAGTTTAGGACTGGCCTTGAATTGTGTAACCGGAGCTGGCCTCAAAGGCAGCAATCCTCCTGCCTCAGCCTCTGAGTGCTGGGTGAGTACCACCACGCCCAGTCCTTAGTATTAGTATTCCTTTGCAACATTGGGGTTTGCACCCAGGGATTTGCATACGAGTTACATCCGCATTCACTCCCCTGTATTATTGCCGATGGTCAGGTCTTTCTTTTGTGGCACTGAGGTCGGAACCTACAGGTTGGCACATGCTGGGCAAGCTCAGTTCTACATAATTTAATATAAACATTTAATGTTTTACTTGTGATTCAAGTAAAAATAACATCATTTTTTAAAAAACACAATTAGTTCTAAGTGAAAATGGGATGAAGAGGGTGCTTAAGCTGGGCATAGTGGTCAGCATGCCTGTGATCCCAATACTTGGAAGCCTGAGGCAGGAGAATCAACCTGAGTTTAAGACCAGCCTGAACTGCATATGAAGACCCTGTCTCAAAAAAAAAAAAAAAAAGAGTACTGTAAATTGCAAAAAACGAAGGTACTGCTGGATGTGGAGGCACATAACTATAGTCCCATCACTCGGGGTTAAGGCAGGCGGATCACTGTGAGTTTGAGGCCAGCCTGGACTACAGAGTTCAAGGGCACCCTGAACTCTACCCAGTAAGACCCTATCTCCAAAACATAAAGGTATTGTTTCTGTTTTTGTTTTTTATACTGGGGATGCTTTCAGGCTGAGCTACATATCTAGTCCTTTTCAATTTTATTTTGTAATAGGGCTGGGGATTTAGCTCAGTGATACAGTGCCTACCTGGCAAGCATGAGGTCCTCAGTTGGATTCCTGGTACCCTCCCCACAAAAATTTATTTTGTGTTTTGAGACAGGGTCTCACTCAGTTGTGTGGCTGGGCTAGAACTTGTGATCCTCCTGCCTCAACTTCCTGGAGTTCTAGGGTTATAGGCATGTGGCAAATGAAGGTTCTTTTTGTAAAAACCAGAAGCGAATGAATAGCCAAATTCTCTGGTACAAGAGTCCAGAAAAACACCCAAATATATGGGGGAAATTCAGTATACGATTAAAAATGACATTTCAGATCTGTGGGAGAAGGATGAATTATTCAGTATATGGTGTGGAGACAACCTGGTAACCATCTGGGGCAGATGGGAAGTTGGATCCCTACCTCACTCCTCTGTACAGCTCAGATGGAACAGGAATGAAAGGCAACACTAAGATCAGACAAGTACTAGGAAGAAAAGATTGCATAAAAACCCAGTGCCAGCACGAAGAGTAAAAAGCAGAAACAAAATGGGGAAAAATAATGCCAAGTTAGTAACAGAGAGAAATAACCACAGAGAGAAATCTACCCCCCTAAAAAAAAAAGTTCACAGAAAAAGGCACATGGTTCAAAATCACATGAAAGACCCTACCTCAAAAACATAAAGGTATTGTTTCTGTTTTTGTTTTTTATACTGGGGATGCTTTCAGATTTAAAACAGGCACATTTAAACACAGATATGGCCAGGCATGGTGGCACATGCCTGTAATTCCAGCACTCAGGAGGCTGAGGCAAGGAGGATCGTTGCAAGTTCGAGGCCAGCCTCGGTTACAAAGTAAGCTCAAGGCCAGGTTGAACTGCATAGCAAGAACCTGTCTCAAAATGACAAAAAAAAAAAAAAAAAAAAAAAAACCCAAAACGAAAAAAACCCCACAAACAAAACAAAACAAAACAAACCATAGCTACCGTATTCTGAGTTGCAAAAACTCAGTGAGAGAGCTCTCACTCCTGGTGGTGGGAGAGTCACCTGAAGGATGTTTTAGCATCAGCGGCCAAGATTAAGAGTGCACCTTGCTTTGCCTCTGCAGTCCCTACACTGTGGAATTGATCTATGTGTGCACATGGTTCGGATACTCTTTTCAGGATCTTTGTACCAACACCACCTTGTGACAAGTCCATGCACATTGCTGGGCACTGATTTGAATGGAATACCACACCACTGTCTTGTCTTTTTTTTTAAAGGCACATGGACACTGCAATAGAAAAATCTCCAAGATAAAAATATGCAGAACAGTGTGTATTCAGTGCTACCACCGTATGTGCAGAAGGGAAAAGGGTATCATACTAGTTTCCTTTGGGAGAAAGGGAATTTCTTTTTGGCTTTTTGTTTTGTTTTGTTTGGGGTTTTTTGCACATGCCAGGCAAGCACTCTGCCACGGAGCCGCATTCCTACCCTAGCCTTAGAACTCCAATTTAAAATGCAAACTGTTTATACCTGTGGTGCACCCATTCTGGAGCTAGACCGTACAGCTGGATTTGTGGCCCAGCAAGGATTTAAGTGGGAATATTGTGGCTGCAGCACCACCAGGACTCCCTGGACAGAACAGCCTGATTGTCCGCTCTTTGGCAGGCACTGGCTCAGGGAGAGCCATCAACCCAAGGAGCACTGAAGTGGGTCCCTTTGTACCCATGGGGAAAGAGCTCCAGAAATTCCTGTCAGATAAGGGCCTGGGTCCACTCCCCAGTACTGCAGGGGGCAGGGCAAAGGCAGCAAGATGCTGGCAGTGCCTGGGTATGCTACTAGCTGTTTAGTAAATACCCTCAGGGATTTGAGTGGACTATCCAGGAAGAAAATATAAATCTAGAAGCAGTGTTGGCCTCCAGGGAAGAAAACTAAGACTGAGGGATGATAGGAGAAATTTAACCCATGTATGGATGACCTTCCTATCTCCTGAATCACTTTCTTCCTAAAAACAAATACCACTATCCAAAGATTTAAAAACGGAAGAGGAGCTGGGCACAGTGGTGCACATGTATAATTGCATTAGGGAGGCTGACACAGGAGGATCACGGTGAGTTGAAGACAGCCTGAGGTATGTAGAGTTCAAGGCCAGTCTGAACTACATAATGGGAAAGACTCGTCTCAAAATTCCAAACTGCCCTCCCCTGACAAAAAAAGCAAGGTAACACCACAACCATTAGCAATGATTAGCACTCAAGGGGAATTAGGCCCTGGGTATTTGTGGGAGCCTCTAGAAAAGGTTGCTTCTGCTGCAGCTGGCTGCAAAGACTGAAGATCCTGAACCTTTGCAAGGCCCAGGACAGTTCCCCAAGCTGCAGGATACCAAGGCCCTGAGGCAGGAACACCTGAGCTGAGGGCAAGAGGAAACATGTGAGGGAGGGGCAGGGAAAAGGAGGGGCATGGATTAGATACCCCTAAAGTATTTCGAAAGGCCTGGGTGGCCCTGGGTGCTTGTTTCCTGATGCAGTGACGCAGCAAAGGTCATGTAGTGCCCTAGACTTGGGAACCTGGGAGCCTGAGGTCTGTTGTATCTCCCCCACGTATAGTAAGCCTCTTCAGTGTGTGCAGAGTCCCACCTTGCTGGGTGCTGTGTGGGTGGCTAAGGGCAGATTCTGCCCACTATCAACTGGAGTATAGGCACAGACAGGTGGGTGGTGAATCCAAAGTGTCCAATGACAGTCCGTGTGCTCCACCCAAACAGGCCAGCCTAGGGCGCCAGGGATTTAGCTCAGTGGTGCAGTGCCTGCCTGGTAAGTGTTGAGGTCCTGAGTTCGATTCTTGGTACCCCCACAACCCCACACAGAGGCCATTTGTCTTGGACCTCTGGCTGCCCAGGGCCACTCCAGTGAGGACAGTTACTCTGTATTTCCTCTCTCCTGGCCTCAATACCGTGGAGATGGGGACAGGAAGCCCGTGAGAGCCTGGCAGGATGAAGCAGGCCCCTTCAGCTGCTCCCCAAGACGGCATTCATGTCCTCTGCAGGCAAGGGGCACAGCAGACTGCAGTAGCCCTCTTCAAGGGGTTACCCCCATCCCTCTGGTTTGCAGGGAGCCAGGCTGTGGGGACTCCGTCTATGTTTGGCCCCCGGGGCTTCTGAGCCCAGCCTTTCTAGTGAATAACTAGGGTTGCACCATCAAAAAAGCCTTTGTTGATTCTGGACTCTGATCCCAGGGCAGGAGAACAAAAGCACAGGACTCAAGAGATGGGGCAGTGGAGGGCCAGATGTCTAGCAAGAGGGGCACTCACCTCTCCCAGCTTGCTGCTGCTGAGCAGGCAGCAGGGTGGGCATGGTGCGGGGGCTCACTGCAGACAAAAGAGGCGTAGGTGGGGCTGAATGAAATGGACTGCTCCCCCCTTAGGAACAGGCTGAAGCCTTACTAGCTAAGACAGCTTTGGCCACCCTATCCTAGGAACAAGGCCAGCACCCAGACTCGGAAAACATGGAGTGTCCTCGGCTGTGGCTTCCCCAGACCCCCGGCCCCATCCTGCTGAGAACCTCTTCTGCTGTTCCCAGGGGCCTCCCACATAGCAGGGAGCTGTGGAGAACCCAAACAACAGTGCCAGCCCTCCCTGCCAGCAATGAAAGGCGAGACAGCGTCAGGGCAGAAGCTGGGGCTGATGGAGGGAAAGATGCCAAGGAGACCAGAAGTCCTCAGAAGTCAGTTTCCCAAGGACAGAATGGCAAGAAGGTATGTCCCCAGAGTCCCAGGGGAGGGGGGCAACACCAGGCACATAGCTCGAATCCAGGACCTCTGCCCAGAGAAGCCTCAGGACCTGACACACTGGCCAGGGACACACTTATGTCATTAGTTTTATTCACTTTCTCTTTCTGAAAATAAGAGCAAACATACAGTATCTATTTTGTATGCGAGACCCTGGCAGGGTGAAGCAGGCCCCTCCAGCTGCCCCCCAGCACTGCGTTCGTGTCCTCTCGGCAGGCAAGGGGCACAGCAGACCGGGGTGGCTCTGCCGGTCTGCAGGGTGAGTGGGGAGGGCTGAGAGGCAGAACTCTGATAAACCTGTGGGTCTAGCCTTTAACGTGCTGCCTGAAAGCTGAGGACAGGCACCAGCTCCTCCACAGCCCCCTTGCTTCCCTGAGCAAAACCCTTCAGCTGTGAGAAGGCCCAGATGCCCTTTCCGAAGGACTCCAGCTCACAGTCCCCTATATATATGTGATATAGTTAATGCAGAGGTCAGGGTCAGCTGATATCCCTGGCCACTTGGAGGCAATTCTTGATTCTGACCTTTGTGGAGGGAAAGAAGATTCCACTGACTGCCAAAAGCAGAATCTCTTTATTATCAAACAGCAGTAACAGGAAACCCTAACAGCTGTCAGACACAACTGAGACTGGGGAGCCAGGAAGAGGGCAGCAGACGCCGGACAAACCCCGCATAAACACACACAGGTAACGCTCTGCCTGGCCAGTGCCCCATCCCTCAGCCCTGTCTCTGCTCTAGGAGCCCTGGGCTGGCTGAGATGTTGCCAAGGAATGTATTGTGGGCAGTGACCATCCTCAGGGGTGGGGAGTGGGGAGCCGGGGCTGGTACCTGGGCTCTCTGCCTGGTCTTGACCATGCAGGCGCTCGCAGGGCACTGAGGGTAACGTGGGCTGGGTGGTCCAGGGCTCCTCCCGGCCCCAATTGGATCTATGGCCCCTGGAGCCTCAACCCTATCAACAGCTCTCCCGGTACCCAGAGACCCTCCTCACACATCCAGACGGGATGCCGGGGCCCACCCCATTCAGGGTGGTAGTGGGGAGGCCTCTAACACCCATCTGAGAGCCAAGGCAGAGCTCCACATTCAGCCCAGGCATAGGGAGAAGGCAGAGGACCCTGCGGCCTCTCATCCAGCTTCTGCTGCTGCTCTGGCTCTGCTTCTGCTGGTCCCCTCCTCACCTGACCCACAAAGCAGCAGCAACGAGAAGGGGGCAACCAGCAACTGGAGCATGGGGTGACTGAGATTTCATCACCTGGTTCTGAGACCTCTGCAATTAGGACCAGGAGTTCCCTGGGTGGCCAGGGAAACCTAGCCCCTCCCTTGAGGGCTCCTCGATGGGGCTGAGAGAAGGCTGGGGAGGGTGCAGGATGGGCCTCAATTCTTGAGGATGGTCTCGTAGGCCTGGTACACGTGCTGGGACACCTCTGGTGCTCGACACTTCAGGGACAGCTGTAGGGAGAGAGAAGGCAGAACAGAGAGAAGGCTCACCCCTGGCTTCTCCTCATGAAGGACGGGGAGAGGAGCCGAGTGAGAAGGTGGGTGTTGAGAAAGAGCATGGCGTGCACACGTGGCCCGGTGGCAACTGCGGCTGCGGCAGATGTGAGGTACAGCACAGGGGGTGGCCGCTGCAGCCCACTGGGTGGGGACCAAATATACTTGCAGCCCACACACCTGCTGTTAGCCCCACCATCGGAGTCTTACTGGCAGGCAGCATGACTCACAGGCAGGAGGCTGCCCAGGAGTGCCCAGCCCCCACCAGGCCCCAGCCTCTGGAATCTGGGGTCCTCACAATGACAGTAAGGAAATCCAGAGGGGCAGAGGGCTGGGGAGATGGTGAGGCATGCTGGATTTGTTCCTGGTTCCCTGCACAGGCAGCACATATGTCAGCCTCTGCCTCTGTTAAGGTCTGAGGCTGAGATTCCTAATGCAGAGAAGCCAGCCACCCCTGCCATTCAAAGGCACCAGTTCCAGGGGATGCAGTCAGGAAGAGGGGGTGCAAATGGAGTCCTGGAATCAGTGGCAGTGGCCCCAGAGGTCCCCTGGGCCTCTTTAAAGGGCTGTATGTACTGCATGTGCAAGTGGGGGTGTCAACTCCTCACAGGCCACCTGGTTGGGAAGACGGCATGCGTATCTGCTCAGCTTTGGGAGCAGAAAAGTGAGGCCAAGGAATGGGGTGCATACAAGAAAGCTGGGGTGCACCGGGGCCAGGCCAGGAGGTGGAGCCTGTGCAATATGGCTAAGGAGGATGGAGGGGGAAGAGGAAGAAAAAAGCAATCTGCTAACCTCCAAGTCCTGCACCATGACACAGGCGCCAGCAGGAAGGTGAACATGCAGCAACCAAACACAAGGAGAAGGAAATTACCACCACTGAAGCCACCGGCACAGCTCCCACCCACCAGTGCCAAGGTGGCCAGCAGGGCCCACGGGAGGCAGGTCTGCAGGGCCACGCCTGCCAGAGTTGGGTGCAAGGGAGAAGCAAAGCCTGGGGATCTCCGGGTAGGGAGTGCAGGGTAACTTCCAGGAAAACCAGGAACTTAAAGGTTAAGGAGCATGGGCTGCTGCGAATGAAGTTCTCCTGGCCAAATATTTAGGTGCTCACATGGCAGCAGGTGCCAGGGCCCATGCCCACTGATGCCACTTGCCAGTTAGGCAGCCCCCTGTTATCTTATCTGGGGGATCCTGGTGGGAGTGAGCTGAAAGTTTCTAGAAAGGTCTCTTTCATGGACAAAACTGGTCATTCACACTAGCCTTGAAGTGACCCTTGGTACAACCCCATCAGAGCCAGTTCCTGGCCTCAGGGAGGCGGAGGCAGGAGGCTGTCCAACACGTGCTGTGGAGGCGCCAGGGCTGAAGCAGGCTCAGGGGCTCTCACCGTGAAGCTGGGGTTGCCTGGCTGGATTCGCAGCTCTGCCAGTACCCAGATGCCATTGGTCAGTTTCAGGGACTGGTAGAGCATGTCCTGGCCCTCCACGTTCCTCTTGGCAATGGTAAAGATGTTGCTGCTCTGTAGCTTGGTGCTCACAGCTTCTGTAGAGTTGGATGGCACAGGGCAGCCCCATCAGTGAGGGGGCAGGGCTAGATACAGACAGGGGTGGGGCTGGTGTGGACCCAGGGGCTGGATGCTAGGAACTGGGAGTCCTCACCCGCATTGAGGGAGCAGTCTCTGATCTGAAACTGGGCTTCATTCTCATTAGGGATATCTTTCCATGTGGCCAGGAACATCTGCCGGTCTGCAGGGTGAGTGGGGAGGGGTGAGAGGCAGAACTCTGATAAACCTGTGGGTCTAGCCTTTAACGTGCTGCCTGAAAGCTGAGGACAGGCACTAGCTCCTCCACAGCCCCCTTGCTTCCCTGAGCAAAACCCTTCAGCTGTGAGAAGGCCCAGATGCCCTCTCCGAAAGACCCAGTTTGCAGACTCCTTGCTCCTGCTCTGGGCCCCAGCAATCTGCTCATTAGTTACACATTCCACCCAGGACTGCTGTAAGAAGGGGAAGATGACTTGGGATTCTGGATCCCTGGATCCTGAGGCAGGCTGAGCTTTCCCTGCACAGCCTTCTCCAGGTCCTAGCTGCACCCCAGAAGAAGTATGCATCAGGCGTGTGGCATGTCTTGGTTTCCAGCAGCCCATGGGGCAGGGCTGAGGGGTGAGCTGGGGAAAACGTGCTGAGTGAGATGGTTCCACCGTGGCACAGCCCACTTGAAGGCTGGGGGTACAGGTACACCCCTCACTATGGGCTTTGCAGGAGACCACTGTAGAGCAAGCCATCCATCTGATCCTTGGCAAAGGAACCACTCTGGTCAGGTTCCCAAGCCATAGCACACTGGAGGGTTCCGCTTGAGACTCACCCATCTTCCCATCCTCCACAAAGAGGATATGCAGTGGATACAAGGTGCTGAAGTAGAAGATGTCAATGTTGTTCTTCACAGCCACCTGAGCACAAGGGCATCCCCAGTCACTCCCTAGGGTTCGATACCCCGGACTCTTGGGCTGACACCACCTCTGAGCCCCAAGGAAATATGCACCCAAGCAGGTTCTCTCACACAACCTTCCCTTGAGGCACATCCCTGTCCCCCTGTGATCCGGGGCTCCCCTGAAACATCTGTAAATAAGAGCAGGACTGCACAGACTGGCCCTCTGTTGACAAGGCTGGGTCCCTCCCCAGGATTGAGGGGCGCACGTGCATGTGTGCGTGTGTGTCTGACCCTGCTGGTACACACCTGGAGATTGTTGAGGGGATCCATCTTCATGACCGAGCCCACTGTGTTAAGCGGCAGGGAGATCTCCACAGTCTGGTTGGGGCTGAGTGGCGCATGCACCTGGAGGGGGGCGGCGGGGGCCAGGCCAAAGCTGGGGAGACAGAAACCCCCACAGGGAGGGCAGGGAGAAGGTGGTGACATAGACAAGGACCCCCTGCATCCCAGGACAGGATGAGTGCCTGATCCCCACCCCACGGACGTTTGGTCAGGAGGCAGGGGCCTTGGGCTGGCTGCACTGCCCCAGCCTGACTGCAGGTGGAAGCTGGGCTCTGCCCTTTTTTCTACACTGGG